>JANSVB020022646.1:0-18087 GCA_025504935.2 Erythroxylum haughtii
ATATCACCCACCAATGTCGGGTTTTGGTCTTGTGGGAGTGAGGTGCTACAGAAAATGTTGGTAAACTTTTGGATTACTCCATCCCATTATCATGGGCAATGGTAGGAAGCAAAAAAAAATGTTTTGTGTGATGTTTGAACCATATAAGGATAAGTTACTTTATTTAGGTGCATTTGGACTTGATTGGGGCTTGAAATGAACCTAGAAAGTTGCTTGATTAAGTGATAAGTGTTTAATAAGTTTAAGTTGTTAATTGAGGTTATAAATTAAAGAATGGATTGATTGATATCAATGTATATGAATTTGAGAGGTATGACTTGTTAATGGTATAAGGATATTCTTCTAAACTAATGAATTAGGTATGACTGAATGAGAATTGGGAAATTGTGTGACTATACAGTGATAGGAAAGAATTGATGAATGTATGATTGATTAATTTAAGGTAACCAAACTTATTTAAGGCATAAACCTAATTGAAAACTAGATATATACAAGCTATGATGAATAAATGTTCAAGACTTGTGAATAAGGATACATACTTGGGATAGTTAATTGAGCATGCACTGAACATAAAATAAGGATACATATGTATGAATGAATGAATGAATACTCATTTGATTACATAAGTTAATAATGTGTAAATATGTGTGTATCACATGATATAGAAGAACAAATAGATCGACATCATCCAGATTTTGCTAGATCGTCAAAGCAATAGCTATTCTGGAGCATACAGTGAGTTAACCTAGATGTTTTCTCACTATATTTGGATTGTTTTTTATTAACTATCAAATACTGAACTATTACTGATATGATTATGATAATTCCAGACATTCATGGTTCGAGGAGTTTGATATTTTGTATTGTATTAGAAGTGTTTACAAATTGAATGTGAAATATGAAATGTATTCTTAACTATATGTTAAATGTCAGACTCAGATTCGATGAATATGATAAATAACTATGAAAATTGAATGAAAGTTATTGAAGATATAGAATTTGATTAGATGCATTTTATGGCATTGATATGCATGATCAGATAAAGGAGTTGGGATTGAAGTGACCAGTCTGAAAAGAGCTTAAAGCTTATAAATGTGCACAAAAAGCCACAGGCTCAATGAATTAATGGGCCCGTTATCCACTAAAGGGTACAAGACAGTATTTGAAATGAGCCCGGTATTCAGAAAGGGATACGAGATAATTAAATAGGCTCTCGGTCACATTAAAATAGAAATGAAAGTGGAGTTTTATGTGCAATGCATATATATCTTTACATGTATCATGTGAATAATTGGAAATAATGAATAAATTGAGTTGATATAATGATATGCTATGTTTGTGTACATGTGGATGATATGAATGATTGAAATGAATGTTTGGATTATTCTAAAGTAACTGTATGAAATGTTTGTATCCTTAATGGGATTGTTGAAATATAATGTATACTGTGATTAGGTGATATATGGGATTTGATTATGAATGATGTAAGATACTGTTTGAACTATTTTATACACTTGTGATGTTTATGTTCTATTTTGAGTGAGCACATCAATAATGGTTCACTCACTAATTTCGTAAACTAATCAAAATTGCAAATGTTGATTTTCAGGTACTGAAGAGACCTAACTTCTAAGGCAATATAGTAACAGTCTAGTATTGTCAATTTTGGAAACAAGAAATGGCTCAAAGATCTGGCCAGCTGATGTATTAAATGTATTGTCAATATATCTGAAGTTTTGATGCTATCACAGATTTTGATCCCCATGTATAGCTTCCAAAGTGTCTCACGCTTCTTTCGTTGATTCACTGGCTGATATCATAATAAAATAACTTTCATCAATTACACTGAAGATGGAATGTAAGGCTTGAGAATTTCCAAGCGCCCTCTCTTCTTTAACCTTTGTTCACTTATATGCATCTTTAAGCACTGCTTCTCCCTTTTCATCAGTCGTCACTAGATGTGTCCAGTCATTTAAAAATGAGTTCCACGCTCTTGTTCCTTATGCCCAAATGAATACTCTTGTTTTTTATTTCCATATAGGATAATTTGAACCATCTAATAATAGTGGCCTGCTGATTGATTCCCCTTCTCTTATATCCATAATTGCAAAACACGAATCTGCACTAACTTGATGTATCTAATTTGGTGACCTACTCTAATACCAATTGAAATTCCAAACGGATGTAATAGTTTCACAAAAATCTAGCTCGGTCGTGATTGTTTTAAGTAAAAACAAAAACAGAAAATTAAATGCAACATAGATAAATTAACACACTAGATTTGGTAACACAGTTCGACACAAATTGCCTATGTCTGCTGGGCCCTCACCCAACTTAATCACTTTCAACAAAGAATAATAATAGTTTTGCTCAAGGCATTATAGAATTGACTCAACAACTCCTCATCTTACTGTCCATGAAAATAAATCAAACCCAATAATATGACTGACTCGTACTAATCTCAACAGAGGATTTTCTCAACAGTATTTAACAATAAAGGATGAAAATAAAATAACTCAAGTGATTGAAATAATAACGAACATAAACAAAGACACTTAAGAAAGAAAAACTACTTCTCTAACAATATAGCTTCGTCAACGAAAGAATAAGAAGTTATCCATTAAAAGCATTTATTGTGATGCTTCAATATGTCTTTGGAAAATCCTATGCATAGTAGCTAAAAGTCACTAATGAAATAAACATCTTTCCATAGAAAACGTTACAAATTATAACTATAAAGCTGCAAAAACACCAAGACTATTGGAATTTTTCCACACAAAAACCACTACCTTTAGTAGCCAAAAAAAATTTCCACAATAGACAAAAAACACAGCTCCCCAATCTTGAAAAATCACTAACAAAAATAAACATTTCTTTACCGAAACTTTGTAAACAACAAAGCTGTAAAATCCACTATGCTTGTTGGAATTTTATGCACACCACCACCACTATAGACGGCCACCAGAAACACTCACGGTCAACTCTTAATTAGCCCAATAAAAATCATCTAAACGATTAAGAATTGTAGCTATTAAATGTTTTCGTGCATCGGAAATCAGAAAAGATGGCCACACAATTAAAACTTTATCAACAATCAATAGCCATCAAAGTTTCACATAAACTTCAGAAAAAACTAGTTGCTCAATTGCTCTCAATGGACATTCAAAAATAGAAGAAAACACAGCTGTCAAAATCACATAAAACCAATAATCACACATCCCTCTGTTGTCATCCAAAGATGGAGAATACTCAGCTATCAAAATCAACGCAATCAATAACACAATATAACCCTCAATGATTATTCAAAAATAGAAGAATGTGTAGATGCAAAAAAAGAAATATATTCCACGATGAAAACTAGTAACAAGTTTATGAGACCTTGATAGAAAGTTGCAGTAACTAATCAAAATCATATCTCACAAAAATCAGCCACAAATATGATGCAAGTTCACCCTCAATTTTCGTTTAAGGATGAGAGAAATATGCAGCTACAGAAAATCACAAACACAACCAAAAACTCAGCCCCAAAACTAAGTGATATCGAAAATTCACAACTTATAAGATAATATTCACTCCAAATTTTCTGTTGAAAATCATCAAAATAACCTTTAAAATCACAACTATCAAAGATCATACTAAAACTAACACTTCAGCTCATATCTCACCTAAATTTTAGCCACAATCCAACTGCCATAATCAGGTCAAATTTCTAGAAATTTGCTTCCTTAGATAGCTATTATCCCAAAATAGATTATCCATTTAAATTCAATCTTAATTAGGATTTTAAACCTTATCAAACTTATCTAGGAAAAGTCCTACATAAACACAACTAGGTCCAATTATCAAATAATATCCAAAATTAAATAATAAGATATTATCACCTATATCTTAACAAACAAAAATCGCATACATAGTTAGTGAATGGAATCAAATCACATACATAAAAGAACATCAACAGAATGATGAATGAAATCAAATCAAATACATACATAGAAAACCAACAGCATATCACACCTACTTTGATCTTGCTGAAATATTGTAAGTGTAGTTTTCATTCAACAGAGTAAATATAACACAAAATTAAAGAAAACTAATTAATCAAAAAGTATGAATAAAAAAGAAATAGTTTATTGTTGGTACTCTTGTAGATGAAGCTGCCTTATCCTTATCTACTATCTCACAACATATTTGAAATTTAAATAACACAGTGGACTAAACAATCTTAAACTCTAGTAGAATTTGTATTTCACTCCAAAACAACTCTTGAATTGCTTAACATTGATAATAATGATCAAAGTAGTTGAAGACACAGCGTGCCTATCTCTGCCAAAAGTATATTAACTCATCGTAGAGACAATTCTAGCTTTGTAGATGATATATTGTAGAATGTGTCAGATGTTTTATACTACTTGTAGTATCGTCTCTATAAAAGGAATAATCTTTGATTTCAACAACTTCACAACTCTTATGAATGGATAACTCGCTCTTTGAATAATATGTATGTTTGAATGATGTATTCCTCTCATCCAGAAAGGCTGGAAGAACTATGGCAATAACTCCCTCTCTAACTCACGTGGCCCACACTACGTAGCAATACCTAAATCACAAAACCAAAGATTCAGAGAAAAACCAGAAATTACTGCAACAAGTCCAGGCCTCAGAAATAAAACAATTAGCAATACCCTTAAAAGAAATCGAAGGCAAAACTAAATGTAGACAAGAAAGATGGAGAAGAGAAGATGGAGACGATGAGATTTGCGAAGAGAAGATGGTGAAGAGTAGAGAGTAGCCACAAGGAGAGGAAGTTTCGATTTTTAACATCTAAAGTTTGAGTATATCCATAAACAAACTAGTTTGACTAGTTCACTGGAAAATCGACTAGTTCTCTAATAAACTGGCCAGTTTTTATATTTAAAGGTTTTTGAATGAAACTGAACCAGGCAACTTGGCAATTCATATTATTTTCGGTTGAACCAGCCGATCTGTTTCGGTTTTCAAAACATTGGTTTTGTTTAATAATGATAGATAGATGATTAGTTGTTATAATTTTAATATATGTTTACATATATAATTTGCACCTGTCAATATAACAATAATTTTATTATATAATTAATTAATATTTAATATTATTTTATACACATCCATAATATTTATTAGCCATACTTTTAGAAAAGAAAAGTCATTCAAGAAATCACACCATATAATTAAATGCTTGAGAAATAATTGGGAGACAAACAAATTATACATACAATAATATAAGACACATATATATGAATAAGACATTATGACTCATAAACAATATTTAATCTATAGACATTATTTAAGTCGTGATAATTTTGTGATAAATGGTAGACCTGAGTTATTTATAGATTGCATAAAAATAGAAATCCAAATTTCCAATATTTGAATATATATATGTTAGAATTTGGGAGATATTTTAACATATTTTCATGAAAATTTATACCCTGTTTCATGCATTCAATTTGAGAAAATCTAAAGCTATTTATGGTTGATGTTGGTTTCAATAACATAAAGTTCTTCGCTGCATATCAATAAATATAAATAAAAAACATATTAGTTCTTCTCTATATAATTCATAGCGGCAACCAGTTGAAGAAAAAGAGTTAAAAACTGGTCATACTTATGATTATTATATTCTTAATATGATAAATTAATAGTTATAAAGACCAATTTAATTGACAAATTTTATGAGATAAATATATTAAAAGCAAGCTGGCAATACACATAATGGTTAAAGTAATGGAATATGAACATTTAATAATCGAATTGAAGTGGTGAACAAAGTGAAGAAGATTAGTGAAGGAGGGATAACGACACTATAATAATGAAGAGACAGTGATAAGAGCATCTACAAAGAAGAATCAAACATGATAATTATTATTGTTTAGTGTTCCTATTTAGCGTTTGAAAAATAATTCAAAGTATTATGTGTTGGTTATCTCTCTACCTTGCTCATTAGCTATATAGTGAAGAAACATAAATATTAATTAGGCCATTCTCTCTCTCCCTTTATTTCAGTGTTTTTCTTATTGTAAAGCATATAATGATAGTTTCATGCTCTCTCTCTCTCTTATTATGTTATAAAAAAGAACTATACTTATTTAGTTTTTCTTCCATGGGACATAGCTTATTATAAGATGCCTCACATTACCAAAATTTTCAACCATCGAAAATTTAACAAGTTATTTTCATGTTTATGACATATTTGCATGTATAATTGAAACAATTTTTTGTTTTAATTTAACTTTTGTATTTAAAAGTTGATTGGGTGTTTAGAATCATGCAAAGTAAAAAATTTTGTGTAATTGATTAAAACTAACAATTTCTTAATTGAATAATCTTATAATTAATAATTTCTCAACTAAATCTTTCAAATGAAAATATAAAAATGTATTAAAAGAGACATGTGATTTTAAATATACTTGACGTTAGCGACCAACAATATCATTTACATTATTATTATATTAATTTGAAATATTAACGTCGCAACTATATGAATGACACATCAATACCATAGTAATATATTACATGTTTATATGACATTTTAGGATTTATAATTAATATGTCAATATTATACTGACATGACATGTTATGTTTGTACTTTGATTAACTTTGTTAACAAATAATTGACCAAAAAAAGATATGAACATGAAAAGAGAGTTTTGATTAAAAGAACTCATATTGAAAAATACAAGGCCAAATATTTCATTATTCCTATCTATACGATATTCTGATCGCTTTTAGCATTTTATTGCAAATTTTTTAATATTACCCCTTTTTCATATGTACAAATTTCATCGAGTCTTTAGAAGGTCAGTAGACGTAACTAAATAATTAGTGCAGTCAATTTATCAGGTCTTCATCACTACACTATTTAGGGAATGATAATAAGCACTTGGCCTTTTTAATCATGACTACCTAATAAACAAAAACTACAAATTTATCTACTGATTATTGTAAACTATCAAGTGGTAAAAGAATTAAATCTAATATCTTTTTTTAGAGATAAAGAATTGTGTTAAGAAAACAATTGTATTAAAACAGCAAGCTTACGTAATAGTTATGTCTAATATCTTTCTGTGAAAAGTAGTATACAATTTAGTCTTACTAGTTCATTCTTTTGTTGTTTATTATCGTTATTGTTTATTAGCTATCTAAGAGAAGATACCTCAAGTTCCATTGCAAAGTGTTCTCTACTAATGAAGAACCATTAACATATGGTCTACTTAATTTGCTAATTAAAGGAGTGCTATGTCTAATGACTAAATAATATCTTAAGACTGCAAAGATTGTCTAGGCATTATATCTCCATAACACAACTAAGGATTTTGTAGGTAAGTGAATAAGAAGAAGTGTGCCACAAAAAGACACTGATGGAGAGTTATTTCCTAACTTCTAAGAGGGCATGGAGTAGTTGTAAAATTTTTGAAGCTCTTTTTTAATTGAATATTGAAACATTTTCTATAATATATAAACCCATTTTACTACTTTGTCCAATTGAATTATTGGGAAAAGTATTTCTGATTAAGTGGTACCGTTACAAAAGTAACAATTGAAACCTCATTTAAATGACTAGTTTTCATTGTCAAAATAAAACAGAAACATTATATAGTGTCATGAATCACTATTTATTTGACCTAAATCTATTAATCTTTATTCATCAATTTCGACATCTTAGCTTTGAAATCAATTCAGGTTTTCAACGGGCTTGGGGAGAAATTGGACAAGGTCAAAGTAAGCCCATATATACCCAGAACATCATATTTCAACTCAAAACCTTAATGCAATAGCTTACAATTCCTATCTATGTATATAACTCACTTCATCCTTCTATCTGTTATCAATATGGGATTACTCGACTTGTAAATTTTCAACATCTTCCCCTTATAAGTGGATCCATCTATATCATATTGGCTCTCCCTCAACATATGGCTAATGGGAAGTCATTTAAGTCACTCCATAAATCACTATCCATTTGACTTAAATCCATGAATCTATATTTGTCAGACTTTACGAACCTAACTCTAATACTAATGATGGCTTTTAAGAGAGCTTGGGAAGAAATTAGATCAGGTCTAAGTAAACTCATATAAAATTAGAAAATTATATCTTAACTTAAAATTTTAAGTCAATAGGTTGTGAGTCATATATTTATATATAACTCATTACATCCTTATTTTTTTCCAATATAGAATTACTCCATTTATGAATTTCTAACATCTCTCCCTCACAAGTGGATTCATCTAAGTCATTTGAGTCACTTCATATGAATTTTCAATATAGAACTAACTCTCCCTCAACTTATAACTAATGGGAAGTCATTTGAGTCACTTCATGAATCACTATCCATCTGACCTAAATCTATGAATCTTTATTCATCAAAATTTACCAACCTAGCTCTAATATCAATTAGATTAGATTAGATCTAAGTAAGTTCATATACAATTAGAATATCATATCTCAACCCAAAACTTGAAAGCAATGAGTTATGAATCATATCTTTACATTTAATTCATTTCATCCTTTTTTATATAGAATTACTCCACTTGTGAATTTCCAATATCTCCCCATTATAAGTGGATCCATCTATATCGAACTATCTCCTTCTTAACTCAGATATTTGAATAACTATATGAATCACCATTCATTTGACCCAAATTAGTGAATTTCTATTCATCGAACTTTGTTAACCTAACCAATGAAGGTTTTGAGAGGGCTTGGAGAGCAATTGAACCAGGTCCAAGTGAGCCCACATATATCCAAGCATCATATCTTAACTCAAAACTTTACGATAATGAATTATAAGTCATATCTTTATATATCTCTCACATCATCCTTATGTCTGTTCTCGATATGCGATTACTTCACTAATGAATTTCCAACATTTATAATGTACTAAAGGCTATATTAGTATGTCAATTTGTTCCAATATGATCCCAACCATTATAGGAGGTACTACGAACAATATGCAAATGAAAGTATGCATCATACCAATTTCTCATTAGACTAACTAACATTCAAAATGAAAGCATTTTGTGCATAGAAAAATAATTTTGAAATTATAATATGAAATGTAATTTTAGCCTTCATACGTATATCTTTATGATACTCATCTACAAGAGCTCCCAGGTCCAGGATAAAAGTGTTGATTTGAAAATCAAAATCAGTAAACTCTTAAGTATATTATTGAAAGCAATAGGATGGCGTGTAGTCTACATATAGTCTTGATAATGTACATATCTAGGACCAAAGCAAACCCCCACAAAATATATTAGTTATATTGATATTAATCATAATAATGGGTTAAGAGATAGTACTAACTGAAGTTGATTGAATTGAAATGTTAATTAAGACATGACTAAAAAATGCTCGATCTCTACAAAAATATTAAGTTTACTTGCTAAGAAAAATTAGATTGGGAACACAATTGATTGAGGGCAACAATTATATCATCAATTCTGTTACAAATCAATTCATTATTGACTAGATGATGATAATTCCCATTAAGGAAAAGCTTCCCTGCTCCTTTTTTTCTAACTCATAAGTATCCAGTACAAACCACATTGTGAATTTCATATTGTAAAATTGCCAAGTAATTACTTAGAATATTCTACAATACCAAAGAGATAGGATATTTTACAATACCAAAGAGATAGGATACTGTACAATTCAATAGAATAATCACTAATTAAAGAAACACTAATAATTCATGAAGAGAGATGAAATCTGAATAAAGTCTCACAAAAAATCACACGTTAGCTTGGTGACATTACATACATGTAAAAAATGTAAAGGACTAGGGCAAATTATATTTTATCCTTAAAAATATAATTCTAATAAATAAAAATATATTTTAGTTTAGTAGTTTAGTAGAAACTGTTAAGCTATTTTATTTATTATTTTGGGAATTATTTTTATTTTGACATATTCGATATATCAAACGGTGGTAAAGGATTCCACCATTTTGGATTATATAGTATTTTTTGAAGATAAGATACTATGGAAAGAAAAAATTTTAAATGAGATAGAGTCCTAAAGAAGAATGGATTTGTTCAAGATAAAAATGTTTTGGTGGAGATAAACATGGATAAGATTTATTGAAGATTCAACTGACTTTTGGTAGTTGCGCTTTATGTTCTTCGATAATAAATTACATGCTATATCTATTGATTTGTGTTGTTGTGATTGGGGAGGTATTGTAGAAATAATTTATATGTTTGGAAGTAGAATTTTGTTTGATATGGAGTCTATCATATGAAATTTATCCATCGACTTTTACGCTATTGTGTGTTGTGTGGGCTTCGAGTTAAAGATTACAAAGTACATAGCAGATTTTTTGTTTGAATGCAGTTCATGGTATGACATATATCCATTGATTTTTGCTATTGTGTAAGTGGACTTTCAGAGATCAATTGCTTAGTGAGACAACATAATTTTTTTAAAGAAAAATAAGCAATCAGTTCATCAATATTTGCACCTATGTTATTGGTATGTTTTTTGGATGAAATACATGTCCGATTGATAGTATTGAAGCTGAAGATTTTTGTTCTACAACTTCACATGATTTTGGTTTAACGAGAGTTCACATATAGGGGAGTGTCTTTTGACTTAAGCTTTTCTTTTTTTATGTTACTCTTGTTTTAATTAATTGAGATTTATTTTTATCTTTGTATTCATTCATTGTCATAAAAATCCTCTTTTAGCATGAGATGATCGTGCTATTGGGAGTGAAATACTTTCATAGAGTGTGAGTATGAGTGGGTAGTGCCAAAGGATGAGTGGTGTCGGCTCAGTAAAACCTTATGTAAGACTATTTTACTTGAGTGAAAGTTGATTAATCTACATGAGGGCCTCGTAAATGTACATCATGTGTGCCAAACTGTGTTAACAAATTTTGTCTATTGATTTATTTGTTGCATATTAAGTTTTCTGCTTGTAATTAAGTTCCGTAAAATTCACAATTATTGATTCAACTATTTTCTGATAAGCAATTTTCATATTAATTTGAAACAATTGCGACAGAACATATATATTGCAAAACTACAACCTTCGGGTTTTTCCAAAACAAACCATTTTACCTTGAATTTTCATAAAGGTCCCTTAATCCATCTCTACAACCATGGGAATCAAAATTGAGATATGTATATAGTAGTCAGTGTTAGTGGAAAACAATGAAATTAAAATTGGAATGACTTATTTGAATAAAAGACTTCATGAAAAATCACTACCTTAAGTCAAAAATTCCCTCTCTATAGTGAAACCGGACAATGGGATCTGACTCCAGGGTTAACGCCTCCTCCACTAACTTTGGCACTCCAAAGGGTGGAATAGAAACTGTCTCCAAGAGCAAGGAAAGCCGAAGAACAAAAAAAAGATGATTTTGTATATTTATGACGTGAATATGTGTCTATATTAGTAAACAAGATGGATCAAATATATATAGGGGAAAAAAACAAGATGAACGTTATTAAGAGAGAATAAAGAGAGTAAATAAGATGAATGTATTATAAGAGAATAAAGAGAGTAATTTGGAGAGATAACATTAAGTAATTGAAAGCACTATGACAGGTGGTTAAAAAATGTAACGTTTAGTAATTAAAAGTATTAAAACTACACGGAAAAAGAATTTAAACTAAGTAAAACCCAAAAGGTTTACCTCACATGTGCGATGACACCATGCCATGTTATAGTCAAGCTAGGCCAAACAGAGCACACACGCTCGGGCGTGTGACATCTTTATCCTCCTCAAGATGCTTGATTTAACGTCTCACAAATAACTCTAGTGTATAAACTAGGTGAAAGTCCTTTAATCTTTCAATGTGGGACATAAACCAAAGAAAGAAAGAGAGATGTTCCAAGTTTTGGAACAACAACAATAGTCAGTAGACTTCCATTTATTTGCAACGGTTTGTCTACTATCAAACTTAATGGCTAGTCAAGTAATAAAAATAGAAGTTAGTTTATATGCTTTATCATGAGATATAAAATATAACTAATGAACATTTATAAATTTTCAAAAAAAAATTCAAAACATCTTTAACTAAGCCTGCACTAAAAAGAATAATGGAAAAATTAGGTAGTGAAAAAAAAGTATATATATACATATGAAATGTTCACTCATAACATTTTCATTCACAAATCGAACAAGTGGAGTACAAAGAAAATCCTGTCATTAATAAGTCAGAATGTGAGTTTATATATTTATACATGTTGTATAATATAAAGAGTTCTACATTCATTCAATGTAAAGAAATCTTGCATATCGAGCTTGTCAAAGTGGAGGTCATAGTGGTGCCAGCAATGGAGCTCCAACTTCATTAGAATACTCTTCCATTTTATTTAAAGGGAAAAATAGGGACAAAAATAGTTGTAACAATTATGTTTTAGCAAAATTGCAGCTCAATTAAGATTGAAAGAAACGAGATACAAATATTATTATGAATAAAGAGGAATTACAAGATAAGTGCTTTTTAATTATAAGTTATAAATATTAATTTCTAACTTAGAATCAATTAGAATTCTCATAAACTCTATTTTTAAATACTTGAATTTATTCCTGGATTCAAGAAATAAAAAGACAAATGAGTATCTATCGGTGAATTAAACTAATTATAGCCATATTTTTTAATTTGTTATAATTATCACACATTATAATATCGACTTTGTATCATAATTTTTTATCTTTAATTGGATATTTTATTTATATCCTTCTTATATGAATAACATCTAAATACCATGAATAATAATTTGATATCTATATTTTTTAAAACAATATCTCACTGAAAGATTTGATTGAGAATTAATGAATCTTTACATAATTTTAGCATTGTCACATTGCTCATATTTTCATCAAGTCGTATAAGAATCAACACCAAATAAACTTGTCATTATTGATTGCTTGTTTATCATAAAATTTGTTATGTTATCTTTTGTATAGACTTTTAACTTATTAACATTTTCTTCATCCACTTTCTCACGAATGTTGTGAAACGTAACTTGTACATACATACTTTTTATGAAATGTTCAGTTCCTTACTAGATGTAAGTTATTATAACTGTCACAATTTAATGAAATCTTTTTCTTATTTATGCTCGGGTTTTTCTAACACAGATATCAACCATACCAATTTTTATTAATTTATTTAGTTGTGATATATTCCACTTGTGTTATTAATGTAGCCACAATAAACTATAGCTTTGAAACCTATCTTATAACTCCACAAGTAAGCGTGAACATATAACTTGTAGTAAATTTACATTATCAAGATTACTCGTATAATCAATATATTATTTTACAATAAAATATATTCCTTTATATTATTATACGAACATCAAAGTTCCTCTTAATGTATCTTAGAATCTTCTTTACAATATTTCAATGCTCTCTACTAAGGCTCACTATGTAGTGAATAACTACTCTCACTACGTGAGCAATGTCTAGTCTTGTATAAATTAACATGAATATTAAGCTTTCCATTGCAGTTACAAATGATACTTGACACATCTTTATTATCTCACCTTCATTGTTATAGCTCATAATAAATGATAACTTGAAATTAATAAGAAAAGGAGCGGATATTAACTTACATTTTTTGTATATTGAAATGTCATAAAGTTTTCTTTAGGTATTTTATAAAGAAACATTTTTATTATTTCTATCTTTCCATTATTATAATTTTGTTTATTAGACTGAAATACTTCATTTCAAATTTCTTAGCTAACCATGGCTTTAATTCTTGAACATAATATTTGTTGAGGTCTACAACTAATATGTCATCTACTAACTGTTCTACATATAAGTCAAACATAATACACATTTCTAAGAATACTAGGAATGTCCTAAGCCAATCCATAAAGGAAAATATTTTATTAAAGTCAATTTCTTTTTTTAGTATATCCTTTCACCATCAATTTTGCACAATATCGCTTCACTTAATCCTTACCATTTTGCTTAATCTTGAAGACTCATTTATAGCTATTTGGCTTTCTTCCTTGTGTTAATGGTACAAGTTCTTAAGTTTTGTTCTTATAAAGAGTTTCAATTTCTTCCAAAATTTATTCCCTCCACTAAAAGGCATCTAGATTATTAAGTACTTCTTAGAAAGTTAATGATTCTCTGTCCTTTGTTTAAAGGCAGTATATTATATTGCCCTCTATTATAAAATATTATTGCCAATTTAGTGGTCTTTTTTGTTATCTAATTGAGAAACTTTTGGAATTTTAAACATAACTAATTCTTGAAAATCTTGTTTTGGTGTTGCTTCAAAAGAATTCTTCTATTAAAATTCCTTTTTCATTTGCAACATAGTCTCTATCTTCTTCATAAATTTTTGTTTTTTTTTTCTTCTCTTTGTAATTTATCTTATATAAAGATGGCATTCTTATTGATAACAACTTTATGTTTAATGAGATTTTATAGGTGATACCCCTTCACTCTACCACCATATCCTAAAAAGAAGAATTTCTTGAGTTTTGAATCTAACTTTGTCATTTTTTTAATTATACATCACGTTCAGCATATGTGCTAAAAACTTTGAAGATTGAGAACGTATTTGTTTTCCTCTTGATAGGGTACATTTAACACCTTATGGAATAATCATGAATAAAAGAGACATAGTACTTTGCTTCTGCTAATGATGGAACTAATGCTTGCCACATATTAGAGTGAACCAATTCAAAAATAATCTTACTTTTTGAATGTAATGTTTTAAATTTTACATGTTGTTACTTACTTGTGACATAATGGTTATATAGTGTAGTGATACCATAAAAATTATAGGGAGTAATTTTTGCTTAGCAAGAATTTTCATTCCTTAAATAGATATATGTCCAAGTTTTTGGTGCCTTAATATTGAATTCTTTTCACTTAGATTTCTTAAAGTAGATGATGCTTCTACTTTTAGTAATGTCTCTCCATTTAACTTGTACAAGTTTGCTCATATATTTTACTCCTTCATAACCATGCCTCAAATTATCTTCAAGATCTTGTTAACAGTTTCTATTTTGCAACCAAAGTCGTTTAGTCTTTTCTAAGACAATAAATTCTTCTTTTAGCGTTTATATGTTGTACCTTCTAAATAGTATAAATTATACCATCATACATCTTCAACTTGAAGGTTTGCAGAAACTTTAGAGAATAATACTTACAATTGTACACAACCCCTCCTGAAATAGTTTCATAATGATATAAATATTATCTTTTAGAGGTTATATGAAAGTTAGTTCCTAAATTAAAAAGCTATACATCAAGTAGTGTCTTCCTTCTTTTAATTATTGTGTTGCTTCATAACACAGAGCATTCACTATCATTTGGTGTACTTATTAAAATTTTCTTAAAGATTATAATTTTCTTATTTAAATTCCAACAATCCTTTTTAAGTAACCTTTCTTGCCATAATTGCAAGATTTTAAATTCTTCTTAATCTTCATTTCGATCTATCATGATTTTGACTCCCACTTGGGCCACGTTTTATTGATCTTCCTCTTGTCATCTTTAAGAGCTTAACTTATTGTGAACTAGATTGCATGCCCTCCTTATTCTTACGCTAATGTTGTTCCTCTAAAATTATGAATGCAATATCATCAAAGACTAGGAAGCCTATAAGAAGATCATTGCTTAAGTTGATGATGAGTCGATCATACGAATCAAGAAGACTTTGAATAGAAGTTTAGCATATTAATATAGCTCTATTTTATAACCCAATGATGTGAGTTGAGAGAATAGAGTAGTCAAATTATTAATATACTCAGTTATCGAAGTGGATTCTGATATCCAAAGAGTATAAAAAAAATTTTCTTAAGAAAAATTTTGTTATGTAGAGACTTAACCTGGTACAGCTTTGTCAGATGATCTCTTATATCACTTACTTTTGTTTTCTCCTCTACACTTGGTAAAATTTTATTAACTAAATTTAGATAAATATTTGTAATTGTGTTCATATCTATTTCAATGCATTTGAAGTAACTTATGAAGTTTGTTATTCAGCTAAGGATTGCAATGTAATTGTTCTTTGTAAGAATAACTTTCATCTTCAACTTCTGCAACAAGAATTTTATTCCCATTAAACTTCTTATTTTAAAATTTTTTGTCATCGTTACTATTTGAACTATTTTGAATTAAGAGAAATAGCTCTCACTATTTCATGTAAATAATAATTATATACGTGAATAGTACCTAATATTTCATCTAATGTAGATGAATAAGTTATAGTAGTAACTATAGAGTATATGATAATTGCATATATACACCTTAATTATATTTTGATATCACTTGCTAAAATGATTAGGTAGATAAAGTAGTAGTCCAATTAAGATTAAAAGAAATATGGACATAAAATATTATTATGAGTAGGAGTTATAGTGCAAATTTATAAGTTACAAATATTAATTCATAAATTAAAACCAATTGAAATTCTCACAAACTTTACTATAAGATGCTTGAATTTGTTTCTTGATTCATGTACCAATAAAATGGACAAGTATTTATAGGTAAATCAAATTAATTTTGGTTATATATTTCAATTTACTATAACTACTATACATTTTAATATTTACTTTTGTACCACAAATTTTTAGTTTGATCTAAATATTTTATCTAAATTCTTCTACGAAAAGAGATTTTTTTAAATGTTTCAATATGGTTATTTTATTATGTTTTTCAGTATCATGTAAAATACTTTCTAAGTGCTACCCTTTTGTTGTACGTACTGTGTCAACACGAGCAGGTCTTACCCTTCAATGCATCCAGATTTTGTTGTTAGATAATTTCATCATATGGCCCATACATTTTGGTCTAATCATTTAAGAATATGAAATTTCATTAGTTATTTGAATAACTGTTTGTTTCAGCTTTTGAAACCTCCAAAAGTACTTTTTTTCACCGCAAAAGCTATTTTAAGGAAAAAATCAGTGTTTTGCTAAAAATTTCAAAATCACTTTTGAAGTAGAAATAGCTTTTTTAAAAGCCAAAATACAACTTTTTCATAAGCTAAAATTTGGAACTTTTCAGAAAAACCCCAAATTTCAGCTTCTTCGGGTAGATGAATTAGCGTCACATATGTTTATAACAATTTTTTACGTCTTTTTGTTTCTTTGGCTTTCATCCGTTCACTCACACACTCCGACGTTTGGAAAGCAAACCAAAATTCCTGTCTTCTCTCTACTCCTCCTATCTGGTCCAATCTCTTTAATACCTTCGTTGTTCTTCTTTGCGGCATTACTATTACCTTTATTTTCCTACCCCAAAGCAGAACTAAGCAGATCTCCAAACAATTGCAGATTTTTCTCCGCAATCCCTATCCCAGAACCAAAACCGATACCAGCCGAGCTCCAACTCTTCCCAAAAATATCACCCACCATTGAAGTAGGTCCATTCAAACCAGTGGTAGATGGTTGGTGAGACCACGAAGGCTTGTTGGGTTACCACGAGGGCTTTGGTTGCGCCGACAATGAATAAGCAGAGAAAGTTTTGTTCTTTTGGTCGTTAAGCGATTTGGATCTGTCTTTACTGACCCCCAAATCGAAATTGAAGTTATTTAAGGACCCAGATGAGCCTTTTCCACGATTCGAGTTCATTTTTGGTCTTTATCTAAATCCCAACAACAAGAACAACAACAATGATCTGTGTGAAATCGGCAATGTACCTGATGTTCTTTGACACGAGTTCAATCCCAGAGTAGATGGAGAACAAATAGTACGACCTTGATTAAGAAAAACAAAGATAAAGGGGCGATGGCCGGAGATGCAGAACGGTGGCTTTTTTATAACAGCATGGTTCGTGTTGGAGAGGCTATATTTGGGATGTGATTTGACAAAATAAAGAAAAATAAAAAGTAACCAAATTAGAACTTTAATTTGGTTACTTTAATCAATTAATTTTTAAATTAATAATTAAATAACATTTTCTTAAATTTAAACATAATAATATCATTTTTTAATTGATTTGAACTAAATTAGACTAATCAAAATTTTCATCCCTAACTGTAAATGGATTAATTTTATTTCCTATAAGAAAATGAGACATCTCTTTAAATTATTTCCTACAAGATGGTTATCTAAAATTTCCTA
>JANSVB020023499.1:0-18061 GCA_025504935.2 Erythroxylum haughtii
GTTGTAGAATTTTCCAACTCAAGGAAAAGAAGAAGGATACATCCAATATTTAATATTCTACTCTTTCCTTTTCTTTCCTTGTTTTTGAATGTTGATTACAAACAATTGTGGATTTATTTTAGCTATGATTGATAAATTTCTTTTAGGAATTACTCTTAAATTTTTTTGTTAAACTTTTATGTTCTTGATTTTGTGGATACATATTTTATAGTGGTTATTGCTTTAATATTTGATACAAATCTAGAGATTAGATTGAAATATTTATGTTATGTTAGATAGCGAGAGCAAATACCGTAATAGACCTATAAACATCATATTAATAGGCAATTGAAGAGAGGTCTTAATTGTTTATTAGCTAGCTATATGATTGCTTCAAATCCGATTAGATAGGAAGACTTTTGCTAGATCAAAGGGTCATAATTCAATTCTTATCTATTTCAATTAAGATTAATGGTAGATCTTGAGAGAGGGTAATCATAACTACAGGATATTTTGGTTCAAGTATTATTAAATCAAGAAGGTGAGGTTAAAACAAAATAAGGATAGAAGTAATTACTAAATTGTTATCATGTATTAATTAACAAGTTCACTATTACCTTGTTAATTATTCAATTGTCAATTTTCTCTAGTTTAGTTTATTTTCTATTTACACTTATTATATTTTTCACATTAAACAAAATTTTACAAAAATTGTTAGATGTCTAATAGCAATCCTTATGGGAACGATACTGTTTATACTATAAAGATATGACTTGTATACTTTTGGTATAGATAGGTTTTTAAAAAATCAAACTAACATAGATGCCCACCTTCATTTTCTTAATTTGGAGTATAAGAAAAGAATTGAGCTCTTTTATTATTCCCATTTCAAAATCCATACTTATACATGGAGAAAATTCATTACATTAACTTTCATTATTTACATAAAAAATAATATCATTAACATCAATTTGAAAAATTAGAATGCAACACTTTTTCTTTTTGATAAAAATTTGAGTCAACCTTGGCTTTAATAAAACTATTTTTGAAAGAAATGCACTTAACCAATTTTACTGAGATCTAGGAGCTCTTTTCGAACCATATAAAGCTTTAAAGAGTTCAAAAACATGGTTTGGTGCATTATGAATTTCAAAATTGGGAAGTTAATAAACATAAACTTCTTGAATAAAAAATTGAAAATGCACTTTTAACATCCATCAAATAGTTTAAAATTCATGAAAGATGTAAATGCAAGTAATAATCTAATTGCTTGTAATCTATCTTCTAATGTAAATATTTCCTCTAAATCTATAGCCTGCTTTTGATCATACCCTTTATATACTGATTTTGTTTTATTTCCCACAATAATACTTGATTAATTTAATTTGTTTTCAAAAATCCATTTGGTACTAATGATTTAATGGTCGCTTAGTCTAGGCATTAAAGTCTACACCTTAGTTTTATCAATTGGTCAAGCTTTTCATTCATAATAAGAGCCCAATTTTCATCACTAATAAGGATTTATTGTATAATATTATGTTTAGTTTGAGAAATAAAAGCAAGATAACATAAGTCTATAAGTTGTGATCTAATAATTTCCACTTGTTGAATATCATCTATCACTTAACCTAGAGCATGATTTTTATTAAATCTTCAATATCTTTAAAGCTCCTCATCCTTCTTATCTCCCTCACATGGTTTAACAATATTTTCACTTGGCTCATATAAGTTGTTTTAATGATCAATCTTATTCTCTTCAAGGGATAAGTTCTTTAAATCTTTGGATGAACTTACATCATGATCTGAAATAATTTTCTTAGATGAAAGAGGGATATATTAATAAAAATTGAATGCATAGACTTGTTAATAATAAAATTCTTCTTATTAAACACTTTATATGCTTTGTTAGTTAAGGAATAACTAAGTAAAATCCATTCATCCTCTAAAGAATTTACCTTTCTTAAGTTATCTTTAGTGTTCAATATTTAACACTGACAACCAAAAATTTGAAGTAACTAAACTTTTTCTTATTCCCATGCTAAAGCTCATAAAGGTTCCTTTCTAAAGTTGGTCTTATATGGACTATATTAGAAATGTGAGATGCAGTTGCTATGGCTTCTGCTCAAAAAGTACTTTAAAAGAACAAATTTGATAAATGCATATTTTGTGATATTTATATTTGATGTATTTTTGTTAGAAATTTTGTAGTTTTATTGTATATTTGGTACTTAATTCACTCCAAGTGCATTTATAGGTTATAATTGCCTTTATGGACTAAAATGAGAAGAATTCGGACAAAAATACGACATAAAATGAAGTTTTGAAGAAAATTAGAGATATATAATCGTGTCTATGCCTATGTTAGTCTCAGAGCCTATGTAAAATTGTGAATTTTGGAGATTTTGAATAATGGACTCTTACACACCCATGTATCAGACCGTGTACATGAGGAAATAACTAAAACTAAGTGAAACTAACTTTGTCTAAGGTATAAAAATATGAATTGAATGAAAGTGAATAATAAGAAACTAAAACAATCAAATAAAATTGACCAGTTAATTAATTAACTATTGAGTTGCTATAATAAAACAAGGATTACTCTCTCTCAACACCTAATCATTTAACCATAATTGATTACGAAATACTAGATTTTGCCATCTCTCGATTAACGAAAGTAGCCTAATGTTTTCAACTAATTCTTAGGTGATTTAATTATGTGTTTTATGCATTTTCTAATAGATATAGAATATTATTACATGATCTAATATCATAATATAGAGATTGAGAAATCCCATGTATGAATAGATCTACTATAATTGAAAGGAGATGATCATAAACCTAAAAATAGGTCAACATAAATTCTCTCAATTAGGGTCAAACATAATAACATATTTCATAAATCGATAATGCAATCTTAGGAACTTTAACTAGAAAGATTTCAGTTATTCATGCTATGGATTGGTTTTTAGTAGTATCAAGAGAGTTACTAACATAAGATAGGAATTTCTACGAACCAAGAGTCAATAAAATAATTGCATGATAAAAGGTTAATCATTCAATGGTTCTAGACACTAATCTTTGATATTGAGTTTTCTAAGTAATTTCCTTTATCTTTTGCATTCATTATTGCTTCCTGTTTTATATTTTAAGTTTTAATTTTAATTAATCAAATATTCAAATCATATGCTAGATAATAGGAGAAGAGGAATTACTAGTATTTATTGTCCTCATACCCATACTTGCCTACGTTGGCTACAATTACGTTGTGCACTTGCGGTTAATTAAACATTGATATCAAAAAAATATCAATCAAGTTTTTGAGGTTATTGAGGAAAACCTCAATTTTATTACTCTAGTCATTTTTATTTTATTTATCGTATTTTATTTTTATTTTATTTTACATTATTTTGTTCGTTTAATTTTTTATTTTTCTTTCTTTTTTTGTAGATTTTAACTCTTGGTCAATTTATAACCTAGAGCACATCTGGGAGCCTAGCAAACATAGATCTAAAGATTCAAAGAAAAATGTATAAGAATCTTAATAAAAGACTTAGGTGGTTAAACTAAGAATCATGTTCAACTAAGTTAGACCACACTTAACTGGTGCAGAGTCTAACATCGTGAGAATGACTATCAAACTATCAATTTTGAGATAAAATTAAGCATCGTCTACATGGTGTAGTAGGCAGTCCAATTTGATGAACTCCAAAAAGAGGATCCCAACACACACATCTATAACTTTCTAAAGATCTACGACCCTTTTAAAATTAATAGAGCTAATGATAATGACACCGTCAAACTGCGACTATTCTTGTTCTCTTTAAAGGAGAAGACTAAGCTATGGTTAAAATCTATGACATGCTCTTCATTGGCTACATGGGAATAAGTGACGAAGAAGTTTTCTTTTAAATAATTCCTACCAAGAAAGACTGAGAAACTGAGGAATGACATCTCCTCATATTCCTAAGCTAAAGGTAAAACCTTATACGATACATTGGAGAGATTTGAGGAGATGCTTAGATGATGACCACACCGTAGATTACCATTATGGATGCAGATCTAAACATTTTACAATAGGATGAGTAAAACCACTAAGCAGTCTATAAATGCGACAACTGGAGGGATGCTTAATAACAAGACACTAGAGGTGGGTTAAGACTTGATCGAGGATATGGACATGAACAACTATCAGTGGTGCTCATTAGAGCACGAAATAATAGGCTAATAGGAGTATACAAAGTAGACGTAGTGGTATAGTTGGTGAGTTAAGTGGAAGCCTTGAGCAAGAAGATAGACAAACTTATAATGGCTTTACAAGATCAACTAATGCAGTGTGAGGTGTGCAGGCTAGAGTATTAAGGACAAGAGTGTCAATCAGTTCAGCCAAAACATATGGATTATTTAGGGAGTGCTCCTAGACCGTAAAATAATCTATATAGTAACACTAATAATACCAAAGAATAAAAATATTTGTTGAATCTTTAAAACAACTTCAAGATGACTTACCCTTTGTTGAATCTATATTATAGATACCAAAGAATAAAAAATATTTGTAAGAGTAACTTGCCAAAAGGAGGAAGCAGAGAAGTTCAAGATGATCAACCCTAACTGGGATAACAATATGTTTTGATTTTTTTTATTTAATGTAATTATTTTGATTGATTTGTTGTGATCCAATTATATGTTTTATACATGCTCTAATAGATCTGAATTTTTGAAATATGATTTGATTTCATAACATGGAGAATGAGAAATCCTGTGCATAAATATATTTACCATAATTGAAAGGAGTTGATTATAAACCTAAAGATAGGTTAACATAAATCCTCTTAAGTAGGGTCAAACCTGATAACGTAATTCATAAATTGATAATGCAATCTAGGAACTTTAACTAAAAAGAGTTTAGTTAATCACCATATGGATTAGTTATTAGTAATCTATAGAAAGTTATTAACATAAGATGGGAATTTTCATGGTCCAATATTCAATAAAATAATTGCATGATAAAAGATTAATCATTTAATTATGTTAGGGGGATTCATCACCTAGATACTAATCTTTGATATTAAGTTTTCCAAGTAATTTCCCTTGTCTTTTGCATTTATTATTGTTTCCTATTTTATTTTATATTTTATATTTTTATTTTAATTAAAAATCAAATACTCAATTCGTAGGCTAGATAGTATGAGAAGAGTAATTGCTAGTATTTATTATCTTTATGTGGTTGACCTATGCTTTCCAGTGTTAGCTACAGCTACGCCGAACAATTGCAGTTAACTCAATATTGATAACAGAAAATTATCAATCAATTTTCACTTTTTATTGTCCTAGCCATATATTATAATGCCTTCTTTTCTTCTTTCAACAAATCCAATTTGTTAAGGGGTACTTAAAGTATCTAAATTGTTAAAGATATCATTATCTCCACAAAATGCTTTAAACCTTTCATTATCAAACTCCCTACTGTAATGAATCATATTTGATTTAATAGATAATTTCTTTTCATTTTAAATTGTCTAATTTCCCCAACGAATTAATCTTTTCTAACTAAGAATAAAGCCCATGTAAAATACTGAAATAATATAACATGACAAAATCATCTTTGCTAGGCCACTAATCTCTCTACCTCATATATCCTTTCACCAAAAGCTCTTATACTTTCTTTTATAACTCTTAGTCTCTAGACTTGTCTAATAGGTTGGTATGTTTGGAAACTTTTACACCTAAAATGAAGTTAATTTAGTGCTTAATCCCTCAAATAGGTCATAGTCTACTCGGTTTATCCTACTAGAAAAGATATTTAAAATTCTACAAAAGAGACATAACACCTTTAAGCAACTTTACATTACAATCAACCTCATGAGAAATGAAATATTCTTTATAAATAAGAAAACCCATCTAGTGCTTAGATAATAATGCATCTCTTATATCCCCTACTCTCACTACTAAGCTCACCCCATTGCATTTGTATTTCTCTCTTATTCTTGTCTTTGACCAAAAAGTTTGAAAATTTTCCAGATGTTTTCTCTTATTTCTTTCCTCTCACTCTCTTTTATGCACTCTCATATATCTTAAGCTAGTCTTCATACAATTTCTTTGGTAATAATAAAGCAAGAATTATTGGTTTTCCATCTATAGTAAAATAATATCTATTTTTATACACATTATGTATGGTCCTCTAATCAAATTGCTAAGGACAACTTAATGGTATATGTCTCACTTACATGGGAACCACATCATATAACATCTCATCTTTATTCCTCAATAGAAAAAGAAGCCATCATATGCTTTATGATCTTTACTTTTCCACTTTCATTTAACCATTATAGGTTGTATTGTTTAGCTTATTTTATAGTCAATAACTACGACTTTTCCACTAACTCCAAATTGGCCACATTAACTCAAAATTTCCTATTATGATCATTTTGTATACTTGATCCTTAATAGCACATTTAGTTGGAAAATGTTTTCCTTTTTCATATGCGTATCATCCTTTTCTTGTATACTTAATGCCCTCTTAGTCATCTACATTCTTCCCACCATAGGTCTCTCAATGAACTCATTATCATTAGCATTCCACAAACTAGGAATCATATCCTCTACTTCATCTTCACCACCAGATATAGATTTTTTATCCTCCTTCATCACCATCATCTTTTATTAGGACATTTAGATGCAATATTTTCTCTCCCCAATTGAGGACTGGACGTAGCCCACGATTTGGGGTGAACCAGTAGAAAAATTACTGTGTCAACTTCTCTATCTCTATCTCTCTTAACATTCAAAGTTTTTTTACTTAGTTTTTTAACAAGTTTTCAAGAATACGATCAACTTTGATTTACAGTAGTTTCTGTGAAAAGAATAAGTTTTCTTTTAACAAAACGTTTTTGAAGATTTTCAAAAAGGGGAAATACACAATTCAACCCCCCCTTCTTGTGCACTTATACATCATATAATAAGCATTGTAATAACGTGTGATTCACTTCAAAGGCTTTTGTTCGATTTTGTTTGTCCTTTGTTTTATGTATTTGGGATTTTGGTATTGGTTTCGTACATGGCTTGGAATGTCATTAATATTTTTGTAAGCAATTATTTCATGAGGTGTATGATTTATGAAGAATTATGAAATTTGTGTATTGAATTGAGATAAATTATGAATTTGTATAAGTTATGAATGATTGAGATATGAATGGGATTGTATATGAATGGGATTGCTTGTGATGGGATTCCGGACAGGAGGTCTGATGATTTGTGTTGCTGGAATTGAGTTATTGAAGTGCTTTTTGCGTATGGTTGATTGTCATGCATGAGATTTTTATGGAAAAAGAAGAATAAGATGTTTAAAAGATGAATTATGGTATTTGTATAATTGTATAAGACGAATTTTATGATTTGAGTTCTTGATTGAGGTAAGGGAATTGATGAATTCCAAATTGAAGAAGTGTATTGCTTTGTATAAGATTAAGTAAAATGTAAATGATGAAAAAGAAAAAAAATTATACCGATTTCGGATGGTTTTAATCTTAAGGTTTCCAACGCGATACGCTTTTCTAAAATAAGTGTTCTTGGATGTCGGAAAGTTGTTTCGTTGATTCCTTTGTTTTTCGCTTTTGATTCCGAACCTACTCGATTCGTGTTCGATTTCGCTTTCCGATATGTATGCAATTCTTATGACTTCCGATTCGATTCGCTTTTCACATTCGTTTTGTCCGCCTTTCGCTTATGCTTTCGGTTTGATTCGTTTCCGTCGTTTTTGTTTTCATCATGTCTTTCAAGCTCTCGCTTTCGATCCCGCTTTGTTTTCTGGTTAGTTTTGTGTTTTTCGGTTGGGGTCCGGTTTCGAAATCGGGTCCCAACAAGTACCATGTGAAGTAGCTAATACACTGCAAATCCTAAACATATTAGATGGTATCCTCAAGTCATGGGTTACAATCCTAAGGACTCCTCAAAATCAAGTACAAAAACGTTAATAGTATTCACAAAAGAAAAGTGACTACAACAAAACAAGGCATTTTGCAACACAAAAGAAGAGTACAAATCTTTCGAATTGCATAAGATAAAATGCATAATCTTCATACCAGATCCACTACTTCTGTGTTGAAATCTGTGACAGCACTCAATTTACTTCAAAAGAATTCCTCTGCTTTCTTTTAATAGGGTTAGTCTTTAGTTCTGCAAAAACACCAACTGATGATGAGCTACAACAATTGAACAAACATTACCAAATGTTTATATGTCAAGAAGGAAACTACTAATGGATAGACAGATAACAAAATATAGCAACAATTATATTGCCACTGCATACAATAATAAACAAGTTTAAATATGAACAAATGATAATATGGTGTACAATTATATCAAAGTATACACAGTGAAGTTCACTCGTTTACAAGCTTCTTGTATTGAACCACTCATGTTTAGGTCAGGTCATCTTCATTATTATGAATCCAACTTTTATTATTTTGCATTCTATTATATCATATTCTTACTGTTAAAATTGTAATCAAAAAAACAAAATTTATATAGAAGGTGTGAAGGAAAATGTGTTCATGAAAAAAAAAATGAAAGCAGGTGTGAAGGAACAATTTCCTACAAAACTTGCTGCTAAATGCATTGTGGAATTCTCATTAGCCTCTCTTGTTTTTTTCAGTTTACGTATGCTTGCTCAATCCTTAAATTATTTTTCACCCTTAATCAATAATTCTTATTTTTTTTGACTTTACAAGGTTACATTCTTGGATGAGTTTGTTAATTTATTTAAAGAACCTGTGAGGGAGTGAAACACAAGTACTTTGTCATCTTTGATAGTCAACATATGAGGGGGTGTGAAAATAAATTTTTTTGTAACTTTTCTTAAAACTTCGAAATATATATATTAAAGGAGTTATAACACCAAAAGGGAAGAAAAATAACTCACAAGTAAGATAAGCTATGCCACAACAATTTGATAATTCTAGGTAAATTTCAAAAAAGACAATATGAGAATAGGAACATAAACCTTAAGATGAACATCATATTACTGAGGAGATTCTATCAAGTTGTAAAATTGTAAAGGGTACAACATCATTGAGTTCCTAACGAGAGAAGGCCTACTATACGCAATCCAATACATCTAACAAAAGTTATTCAAGATAATAATAATGAACTTAGTCCTATTAACATTGATTTAGCTTTTAAGGATCAAGGGGATAAGCTTAGGACTAGGAGAGGAATTATAATCATAAGGGATGATGGAGAAGTGGGAGAAGCAAGTGAGTCAAAGGAAAAGGAAGCTATATAACCACCTAACAAGTCTAGTGATGAGGGTTTTAAGTATGTTATTAAGTGTGAGATGCTTGTTACTAAGAAGGCATCAAGTCTTCAAATCAAAGAATATTAGCTAGAGACATAGAGGAAAAATATATTCCATAATAAATGTCATATTCATAACAAGAAATATTAAGGGATGAAATTGCACAGATGTCACCAATTACATACTCATTCAACAATTTTTCCTAATGGGGAAAACAGAAATGGTTGCTTCATTGCAACAATTTTTAGGTCCTTGCTTTTTATGGGTACATGAAATCCAACCATCATATACATTAAAAGAATTCCCTTTGTGGACAAAATAACAATAAAGAAAAATAAACAGCAAGACCAGTAGAACAAGGAAAAATAAACAACAGAGTGTAGCTTCAAATGGTAAATAAACAACAGAGTGTAACTTTTGACATGTATATGAAATCCAACCATCATATACATAAAAAGAATTCCCTTTGTGGACAAAATAACAATAAAGAAAAATAAACAGCAAGACCAGTAAAAAAATATGGCATTTTTTTGTCATTTTAGGGTAAACAATGTGACTTATCTGTTATGTATAAGTAGTGGTATTTATTGGTATGTAAGCTTGGTATTGAATATATGAAGGTTTGGTATAGTTTTAACCAAAGCATGGGTTTCTTTATACTGAGTAATGTTATTCCTATTTTAAGATGAAGATGTGACTTATCTGTTATGAATGGTGGTTATCTTCACATAATCATGATATTAAATGTATGAATGTCTGCTATGGTTTTTATTGAGCTAGAGTTTTTTCTATTGGGTAATTGTATTCTTATAACCTTTACAAGTTGTGAATAAAGGTTTTTAAGGTTCATATAAACTCATTCATCACACACTAAGTAACAAAACCAATCTTGAAGTTGAAGGTATGTTGAAAGGGATGTGCAGTATGTTAATCATAAGTTTCATTTACTCTCCCAATTTGTTCTACTTATCAAAGCAGAAGAATGTTGATTTGCCATTCCCTATTGGACTCTTTAGGTCACTTACTCTCCCAATTTTCTATATTCTTTAGCTTCGATTGATTATTGTAATCTTCCATGGGACAACTATTGCATAGTTGATGATGATTGCCATATAAAACATATAATTTTAAACATAACAGTACAAATACCAAGTGTTTACCCTATGATTCTCCTCTGTCAATCTTCAATGCTCAATGTTCAATGTTCAACCAATTCAAGCCTGCACATGACATTATTGAAATTTGGTTTAATCAACGAACTAAGACAAGATTTATACTAAATTTGAAAATTAAAATAGAAAATCAAAAATATTAATGCTCAACTCGGTGCTCCATCTACGGAACAGATAAGGCATAAAAATGGATCGATAAACTATATATATGGAAAACAAGTTTATTACTTTTCGGATTTGGCCTACCAATTCCTTGGAAGACAAGTTTATTTCGTTAATTTTGATTCCAAAAACGTTGACCCACTAGAAAGAGGTTCGAAGTTTTGCAAATTATTTACGATAAAGATAATGCATGGGCATTGGGGTGTACCTTAGGATTCCGGCCGTCAGCGCAGAGGACGCCCAATTTGAGAGGGAGATTTGTCGGCAACCGTTGAAGGAAAAGGGAAAGAGGGCAGCTAGATATATATATAACCAAACGTTGAAGGAAAAGGCAAAGGGAATATTTGCTGTTGATGACGGGTAGGGCGGCGACGTTGAGAAATTTATTTCTCAGGTGGTGGTCTGTGTGGACGAGTGCAGAGAGTAGAAGTTGAATACGGGAGGCGCGCGAGATTGAAAAAGAAACTGATGACTTTTAATTTTTTCCCCAATACTTCTACGACGTTTACTTCATAACAACGTCGTGATAATTATTTGCCCACGGTTTAATAATTAAACGTCTCATATAATTCTCCAATTCCGCGTCGTCTGATCACAACGTCGCAAAATATCCTCACTTTTCCTTACGTTTTTTAAACGTCGGGAAAGGTCATACTTGTCTGCGACGTTTTTCACTCAAACGTCGCAGAATCTATACTTTTTTTGTAGTGTATACTTCTAATTGTTTATTTTGAATCCATAAATGATATTATATATAATATGAACATTTATAGATAATTTGTACAACTATTTCTCTTCATTTGCAATCTGCATTTGTTACCATTTTCAATGATTTGATGATTTCAAATTATTATCAATGTTTTAAAAGCTAGACTAAAAGTTAAACTAGTAAGACAAGAAGTCGAAAATTTAAAATTTTCAACCGGTATTAGACAATCATTAAACTGACTAGAGATTGAATAACATTAAAGAATTAGAAAAGAAATTGAAGAAAACTATCCTTACTTATCGAAAAATTTAAAATTTAATTAAAAAAATGTCAACTAAATAAAAATTAATCAATTTATTTTGATTTATAAAAACTGATTAATTAATAAATTGATCGATTTTTAAAGACAAAGATTATTAAACTAAATCAAATCGAAAAGTTAATCAATTTAAAATTTTTATTATCAAACCGGTTCAGTTTTTAAAATATTGATTATTATTGAGTTCATCAATTAAAAATTTTAATTTGTTTTAAGTATTCCTCGACTAATTAGAAGATAAAGTTTAATTAATTAATCTTCTACTCATTTAAATTTGAGAAACATTTTGGCATAAAAAAATTTAGCATTAGATTACTTCCTACTCAGAGGTATATCCACTATTATAATAGTAAGGCTTGGAATAATATATTCTCATTCATTTAATTTAAATTAACAAAAATTGTATTTAATTTTGGTAACACTAATTTATTACCCATCAAATTTCATTCACGAAGAATATTAATATTATACAAGTACAACTTTAATGAAAAAAATGTAACATTTTACATTTTATATTTATACAATCTTAGTATTGGGGCGCCAAGTCACCGTGTTAATTCTTGAGTATGCTAACGTTGTACTTCATTTAATGTATCCACCTAGTCAATTTGCACCATTAACTGCCTAACCACCGAGCCAATTTGCAGTTGTATTTATTGCTCATATTTTATCATCCACTAAATAATAAAATATATCAAAGGAACTGTCAAATCAAGTGCTATTTGCACTGGGATGTTTCAACCCTATTTTGTTTAATCTAATTCATGCATTTGTATAGATATCACGTAAATATATGGGATAAAATTTAATAAAATATGTTTAACAACCAAAACAAAAAATTTGATCCCCATATACCAGACTTTTGTTATCACCACAAACACAAACACAGCATGTTCTTCAAATTAGCTGGCGATATTCTCGCCCATGTGATTAACGAATAAGATTCATCATTTTCATGCTTAAAGATGATATAACAATATTCATACTTTAGAAAGGAAAAACCATAACACATTTAAATAGACTTGGACTTGTACAATAAAGTCTGACTAACGGTGTCTTCATCATTGAAAGCCTATTTATCGATATATATCTTTATTAGTTTTTAATTTTTAGTTTTATTTTTATTTTTAATTTAAAAATAATAATAATTTTCTACTGTTTTATTTTTATAAATTATAAAAATCATAAAATTTTATTTCAATGTTTATGTTTATGTTTTTCTTTTATATTATTAACTAATATATTATTTAATTATTAATATTAATTATTTAACTAATTATTAGTTAATTAATTTAAAATTTAAAATATTTTGATATCTTCAAAATGAAATATTATTTAATAATCAATATTAAATTTAAAATATATTCAAAATAAAAATTTTAAACTTTAAGATAATTAAATTACAAGGCTTATTTTAATAATTAAAATATACATTAGTAAATAAGTATTTGTTTACCCAAAATCTTACATAGTTTTTACTTATTTAATTAGCAATATTTATTAATAAATAATTTATAAGAGATTAAAATTAAATTACTTATTAAATTAATTTATAGGGTTTATTTACCTCTAATTTTATTTAGGGTTAATTATAAAAAAATTCCAAACTTTGATCAATTTTACAATTATAGTTCGAACTTTTAAAAATGATAATTAAATGTTCAAACTTTCAAATTTTTTCAATTTTAACCCAACGCTTGTATCTCTATTAACTTTGTTGACCTGATTTGTCACATATTCCAAAAACCCTAATTATTAATATACATTAGCTAAAATTAACCCACATAATTAAGATTAATAAAACAACATCGTTTAATCATAAAACTAAAATGACATCATTTCAAAAAAGTAAAATCCTTAAATTACTTTACGATGTTTAATCCCTCAGTTTAACGTCCTAAGCCACTTTTGCATCGTTTTCAATTTGTTCTCCCAATGTCCCAAGTCACTCTCGCACCAGCAAGCCCTTTGTTTAATTCTTCAACCTTTTGTTTTTAGCTTGTTCTTCCAACACCCTCAACCCTTTGCTTTCAAAATATTCTTCCATTGCCCCAAGCTATTCTCACATTGCAACACACCAACAAGCTCTTCATTTTTTAGAAACGGTGTCATTTTAATTTTTGTAATTAAACAACGTCATGTTATCAGTCTTCATTATGTGGGTTAATTTTGGCCGACGCAGATTAATAATTATGATTTCGGGAACATGTGACAAGTTAAGCAAAGTTAAAGCAGACACTAACAGCGAGCTATAATTTTTTTAAAAAAAAGAAATTTTGATTATTTAATTGTCATTTTTTAAAATTCGAGCTATAATTGCAAAATTGACCAAAGTTTGAGTTTTATTTTGTAGTTAACAATTTTATTTATTATAAGTAATAAATATATAAACATTAATATTAGCAATCAAATATTTTTATTTTATATATATATATATATATAGAATTATAATAATAATAATAATAATAATAAATAAATAGAAATGAATAAATAAATAGAAAGAAAAAGAATAAAATCTTTTTCGAATACGTATTTTTGATAGAGAAGTACATTTTTTTGGAACTACCATTCAAAAAAATAGTATTTTCCTTAGAAATAGTATTTTTTCTTATCTTGACGATCCCTAATACTGAAGAAACTCTTTAGGAATTACTAAATATGAGGACATGGGGGGCATTCATCACAAAAGAGAATTTGATTGAGTATTACTGAGTCAAAGAATTTAAGCCAAAATATCACACGAAAGTGGACCACTTTTTTTCATTCCCAAGAAAATTTATATTTTCCTCGAATCTTATTCCTTAATAGTACGGAATAATAGTATCATTGGAGTGAATACACAAATAACTTTAAATACAAGAAGTAGAGCAGCCGGTTTGGTCCGGATGGAGAGAACAAAAAAAAAATTGAACTTAAAATTCTTTATGGAAATATCTATTTTTTTCAAAAACAACAAAATGAAAGAGACGAAAAGGAGAAGAAAGGTTCTATCATTTCTCTCTTATGAAAACAGTGCAATGGAGTCCACCGAATATAAAGTAAGTTTCTAACAAATTCTATAACAAACTTAGCTAAATGACAACATAGCAAATAACGGAAAACAAAATATTTCAATATTCTCAACACTCCCGCTCAAGTTGGACGGTGATATATGTCAATCACACCCAACTTGGATAGTAAGTAATCATGTTGTTGGTTGCCAAGTCCCTTTGTAAGAATATCTGCCAACTGATCCTTTGTTGAGATATGTCTAGTTTCCACAAAACCATTCTGAATACTTTCTCTCACAAAGTGACAATCAATCTCAATATGTTTAGTCCTCTCATGATAAACTGGATTTGCTGAAATTTGTATTGCTGCTTGATTGTCACAATGAAGAATGGCTGGTTTACTTCCTTTGATTCCTAATTCTGCAATCAATCCAAATAACCATTTTAACTCAGCTACAGTGGATGCCATACTTCTGTATTCAGCCTCTGCTGAAGACCTTGAAATTGTACTTTGTTTCTTGGATTTCCAAGAGATTAAAGAGTTACCAAACTTAACACAAAAACCTGTCACATATTTTCTTGACATAAGACAAGATGCCCAATCAGAGTCACAATAAGCAATTAACCTTGAATTTCCTGATGAACTGAGAAGGATTCCCTATCCTGGATTCTTTTTAACATATCTAACAACTCTCAATGCAGCATCATAATGAGATTTTTTGGTTTCTGCATAAATTGACTTAAGTTTTGCACACTATAAGTTATATCTGGTCTAGTATGTGTCAGATATAGAAGTTTCCCTATCAATCTCTGGTAAACAGCAACATCTGTCAAGATTTCATCATCAAGTTTCAATTGTAAAGAGTCATCAAAATCTGCAGTAGTTAACTTTAGATTTTGTTCTAATGGAGTAAAAGCTGGCTTTGCTCCACTTAATCCAAGATCCTGAATCAATTCAAGTGCATACTTCCTCTGACTTAATACTATACCTTCATTTGATCGTGATATTTCAATCCCAAGAAAGTATCTTAGATTTCCAAGATCCTTCATCTTGAAATTCTGATGCAATATACCCTTTAATTCATCAATCAAACCATTGTCATTCCCAGTTATGAGCAAATCATCAACATAAATCAGCATGATGACTTGTTTAGAACCTTCACTCTTAGTGAACATAGAGTAATCATACTTACTTTGAGCATAACCATGATGAACAAGGGCCTCAGTAAACTTCAAATTCCATTGCCGTGAGACTTGCTTCAAGCCATATAAGGATTTGAGTAACCTGTATACCTTATTCTCCCCTTGGTTGCCAAATCCTGGAGGTAAATCCATGAAAACTTCTTCTTGCAAGTCACCCTGCAGAAAAGCATTATAGACATCCATTTGGAATAAGGGCCAGTGAAACATAGCAGCAAGAGCTATAACAGTTCGAACAGTAATGTGCTTGGCCACTGGAGAGAAAGTATCATGAAAGTCGATGCCTTCGCGTTGATTATACCCTTTGACAACCAATCTGGCCTTAAAGCGTTCGACTTCCCCATTGGAATGATATTTCACCTTGTAAACCCATTTGCAGCCGATGGGGAATTTGTCAGAAGGTAAGGGAACCACCTCCCATGTGCCATTGCTTTCCAAAGCTTGGATTTCCTGTTGCATGGCTTCTATCCAACACTTGTGTTTAATTGCCTCAGAATAGGTTGTAGGTTCTATGATATGAGAGAAAGAAGCTGCAAAGTGTTGTGAATGAGGTGGTAAATGAGCATAAGAAACATTCAAAGGATACTGACCTTTAGTGATTTCAAGTGAAGAAGATGAAGAGGATTGATTGGTGCATACATAATCTCTGAGCCAAGTTGGTGGAGTAGTTGATCTAGTGGATCGTCGTAAAGGTTGAGGTGATAAAGGAGGAAAATTGTTGTCATCAAGGATGAAAGGTAAAGGGTCTGGTGAAGAGAGCGATGTAACAGGAGTGTTGGGGTGGGGATGAAGGTTTAAAAAATCAAGATCTTCGAACTGACCAAAATCAGTGACATTAATAGGAAACATTGGTTGAGCTTGTACAGGAAGCATGAAGGGAAAGATATGTTCATGAAAGACAACATCTCTGTTGACAAAAAATGTCTTGGAGACTAAATTGAATAAAAGATAACCCTTTTGAACAGGTGAATATCCTAGGAAAACTGAAGGAATGGCCTTTGGTGAAAATTTGTCATGGTAATGTGGGACGGTAGCATAGCAGAGGCAACCAAAAATTCTGAGGTGATTTAGTTGTGGTGGTTTTTTATGGAGTACTTCATATGGAGATTTCCAAGATAAAACAGAAGAAGGTAATCTATTGATGATGTAACAGGCTACTAAAACACTCTCCCCCCAAAATTTAGATGGCAAATTGGCATGAAATTTTAATGCTCCAACAGTTTCAAGTAAGTGTCTATGTTTGCGCTCCGCAACCCCATTTTGTTGGGGAGTACCTATACAGGAACTTTGGTGAATGATACCGAGAGAAGAGAAAAGATAATGACATTCAGAATTGAAGAATTCACTACCATTGTCACTTCTCACAGTTTTAACAGTGGCAACAAACTGAGTTCGAACTAAGGTAAAGAAGGAGAAACGATGATGACCAGAAAAAGAAATGGGTCGTCACCCATAGGCTCTGATACCATGTCAAAAACAACAAAATGAAAGAGACGAAAAGGAGAAGAAAGGTTCTGTCATTTCTCTCTTATGAAAACAGTGCAATGGAGTCCACTGAATATAAAGTAAGTTTCTAACAAATTCTATAACAAACTTAGCTAAATGACAAAATAGCAAATAACCGAAAACAAAATATTTCAATATTCTCAACAATTTTCCAGGAGAAACAGATAAGATATCCCGATAATGTGGTATCTTGATATCTCCAGGAACGATAAAAACTCATTTTAAGGAAGCAAAAAAGACAAAAATTGGATCTATGTCCAATTGATCACACCTATTAAGAAAAAGTTTTTTGTTTTGGTTCAACCAGTAATTATATATGAGATGGCAGACAGTATAAATTTAGAAACATTTTTCCCACAAGTTTTATTGCAGGAAAAGGATAATCTGAAACTTCGAGTTATCAATTATATTCTTTGTGAAAATGGTAAACTAATTCGGGAAATTTCGGACACAAGTATTCGATTAGTTCAGACTTGCTTAGTGTTGATTTGGGACCAAGACAAAAAAGGTTTTCCAGTTGAAGAGGCTCACCGTTCGTTTGTTGAAGTAAGTACAAATGGTTTGATTTGTGATTTCTTAAAAATCCGCTTAAAGAAATCTCATATTTCATATATCAGCAAAAAAAGGAATGATCTATCAGCTGATAATGGATCATATCGCACCAATATTAATCCATTTTTTTCCAAGGCAAGGATTCAACAATCACTTAAACAAAATCAAGGAACTATTAGT
>JANSVB020025118.1:0-17986 GCA_025504935.2 Erythroxylum haughtii
GTTAAGGAAAGATTGTGAAACAAAATGGATGGTTGATTTGGAAAATGTTTATGGAGTATGCTTCAGTCTTTTAGCCATAACTTTTTCTCTAGTTATCCAAACGAGATGACTCTTAATTTGGATTAAACTAGAAACATATGGCTACATTTCTTATGGAGATATCAAATTTAAATTCTATATTTAAGAATCTCAAATTTTGTCATAAAGTAGAAAACTTGGTGTAGTACATTGGATGAATGTAAAAATTCATATTCTGTATTTGAGGGAAAATATGGATTAATGTAGGCTGATTTGGGCAAAGGTGTCTTCTAGAAAGTTGTATATCTTTCTTTTAGCTTTCTAACGATATATAGTACAAAATTTTTAGACTTCTAGGCTGAAAGTTATGATCCTATAAAGGAAGATGTATCTTTTGTCTTTTTGCTTCTTCTATGTTTTGCTTCTTCTATGTTTCGCTTTTTTGTGTTTTGCTTTTTCTATGTTTTGCTTCTTCTGCCTTTTGCTTCTTTTGTGTTTTGCTTCTTCTACCTTTTCGCTTTTTCTGTGATGACGTCATCTTTTTCTGTGCTTTTGCTTCTTCTGTGATGACATCATCTTCTTCTATGTTTCTTCTGTGATGATGTCATCTTCTTCTGTATTTTGCTTCTTCTGTGATGGCGTTATCTTCTTCTGTGTTTTATTTCTTCTGCCTTTTTGTTTCTTTTGTGATGATGTCATCTTCTTCTATATTTTGTTTCTTCTGTTTTTTTGCCTACCCTATTTTCTATTCCATTTTAGACCTCCCGAAGATAGAATCTATCTTTGAGGTCTTCATGAAAGTTGTAGATCTTGAAGTCCTCTTTCGAACCATATAAACAACACATTAATCCGATATATGTAGGGAAAGTTATATCAATTTTCCCACTTTTTTTGTCTTTTTCTACTTCTTCTGTCTTTTTCATTAATCTGCTTTGTACTTATCTTCTGCTCCATTTTAGACCCTTTAAAAAATAGAATATGTCTTCAAGGTCTTCATGAAAGTTGTAGATCTTGAAGTCCTCTTTTAAACCATATAAATAACACTCAAATCTGATACCTGTAGGGAAAGTCATAGTAATTTTCCCACTTCTTCTGTCTTTTGCTTCTTTTGTGTTTTGCTTCTTCTGTGATGACGTCATCTTCTTCTGTGTTTTTTCTGTGATGACACCATCTTCTTCTATGTTTTACTTCTTCTGTGTTTTGCTATCTTCTGTCTTTTTGCTTCTTCTTTCTTTTCGCTTCTTCTATGTTTTGCTATCTTCTGTGTTTTACTTCTTCTGTCTTTTGCTTCTTCTACCTTTTACTATCTTCTGATTTATTTTTGACCCTCTAGAAGATAGAATCTGTCTTCAAGGTCTTTATAAAAATTGTAGATCTTAAAGTCCTCTTTCTAACCATATAAATAACATCTTAATCCGATATCTATAGGGAAAGTTATAGCAATTTTCCCACTTCTTCTGTCTTTTTCCATTCTTTTGCTTTTTCCTTTGGCTTCGTCTAATCCTATTGTCTGCTCCATTTTGACCATACAGATGATAAAATCCAACCTCAAGGTCTTCTTTAAAGTTGTAGATCTCAAAGTTATCTTTGAAATAATCTAAGATGATCTTAATCCAACCTCTATAGTGAGAGTTATGCTATTTGCCCCGAGACAAGTTCAATATGATTGAGGACCAAATCTTGTTTAACTCTTTCAGCCCCAATTTTGCTATCCGACCTTCAAATGAAGTGATTCTTGAACTCTTAGATTCTTAACACTTTTCTTTTTGCGTCTCCATTGAAGGTCATAGCTTTTGGTTTTGATTTGAAAAATATGTATTAAATCAAGTAAGGATATCGATTGGAAGAGTAGGAATTGGATATTTTACTGAACATGCTTCAATAATTTGATGATTTCTGGACAAGTAGAGCTCTGAATAAGATGATTCTTGTTTCAGGATAAACTAGAGACATGGAGCTAAAAATGGTATGAAGAAGTTGAAATCTAATTCTAAGATGTTGAAATTTCGGATAGAAGTTGTGCATAGTATACTGATTTGGACAAGAGCAGTCCAAAAATGTTTGAAGTGTATCTTTTGAATCACTGACCCAAATTGAATGATTTTGGTATCATTAGAAACGTAAGACAATAGAGAAGATTCTTCTAGAATAAAATGTTATGTTAGAATATTCAAGGGTGCTTTTGATAAGACACTTAATTGTAAAAGACATAAGGAATAAATGAAAGGGCAAATGGGACAATTGTCAATCATTAAGGGCATAATTGGAAGAAGAAGTGTTGTCCTGCTTATAAATGAAGAAGAAAAACATGAATTGAAGGATAAATAGAAGAGAACAATGAAAATGAGAGAGAAAGAGAAAGAGAGTTTGGTTGTTTGAGAGAAAAGAAGAGAGTAGGATAGGGTTTAGTTCTTCTTAGTCTTCAAGAAGATTTTGAAGCTATCCAAGAAGAGAAAAAGGAAGAAGAAGAAAAGAGATTCCATTTGAGCTAAAGATCTCTTCATTTGGTGAAGAATCAAGGTAAGCTCATTTTGAATCTTTTAGATTTTTGGAAGGATTCTAGTTCATGGAGTTTAGAAAATGCTTGGGTTTAAGTATTCTAGAATCAATTTTAGTGATTTTGCATTATGGGATTTTCAATTGGATTCCTATTGGATGAGAATTTGGATATTTTGAGATCATATGAGGTTAGAAAAGAGATGACGAGAAATTGAGTTATGATATAAAGTAACCAAGTGTTCTTGAGGTGTAAGCTTATGAATAAGCTAGACACATGCAAAGGGTAAAGATTGAAAGAAGAATTTAGAAAGATTATATACAATTGAAGTGTAAAGCTAAGTTAAATTAGACACATATGAATTATCAAATGGAAATGAGCACAATATGTGTTCTAGAACATATGCCTTGGATTGTGATTGAGCATGCATTATACATAGTCTATTTATACAATTGTGTATAAATAAATATTTATACGTGTGCAATTATTGATGAGTGTACAATGTGTGTCTTGCATAAATGGGTTGTGCAGGTCAAGTGTCCGCATTCAAGCGTTCCCAGAATTTGAAAGCAAATGCTAATCTAAAGCGTACTGTGAGTAGACCAAGATGGTCTCACTTCATTATTTGTTATTTGAATTCTTGTATTACTTGACTATTGAATGATTTTGTAAATGTGATTGATTATGTTGATTTCCGGACAGGAGGTTCGACGATTGTGATGGTTAACTTGGATATTGAAGTGCTATTTGAATGTGAATTGGATGAACTAAGTATATTGAAGTGATTGTTAAGTGTTTTCGAAATATGTAATCGCATGCAAATGAAAGTGTGAATTCTCAACTATATGTTGAATGCCGGACTCCGGTCCGATGATAAGCGAATATGATTGAATAAGAGCATGCAAATATGAGTGATATATTTCATTTCATGAATGCATGAAACATAATGGTTGTCGTGACTAGAGTAGCCACCAATTAGAGCTTAAAGCTCGACGAGTGAAAATGAGCTTTGAGCTCAAAAGTGAATCAGAGCCTAAGGCTCAACATTTAATGAGCCCTATATGGGACAGTTATCAATGAGCCCTATATGGGACAGTTATTAATGAGCCCTATAAGGGACAGTTAGGCACTCGGTCATAACAAAGTAACAAATGGAAAGTGGGTCTCACGTGCACTGCATATGCATAATATGAATGATTAAATTGTATTGGATATGAAATATTGTGAATTATGTGTTACGTGACTGGGTGAGCCATCGATGATGGTCACTCATTGAGTTCACAAAACTCACCTAAAATTTGCAAATATTTTTAAGGATCAGAAGAATACCCCGTTAGGCCGACGGAAGTATCCCCACAACATTCAAGTGAAGGATAGAGGTCGGGATTAGTTCATGTCAGCCTTACATTTTTTTATTTTTGTATTGAATTGTATTTTTTTCAACTTTTTGTATAAATTTGTATTCCAAAATGATTAAAGTGTTTTATATTTGTGAAAGGGCTCAAATGGCTATTGAAATATTAATGATTGTATTGATGCAATTGATTAAGTTTATGATTAGAATGGGCCGTTTTGATTATTGATTTCTGTATACGCGTGTGTAAATTTTACAAAAAGAATTTATACCGAGAATTGACTAATTGAGTGTTCTAGCATGTTACCCTCGCGGGGCACGAACTCGGATATCACCTATCGATGTTGGGTTCGGGTCTTGCGGGAGTGGGGTGCTACAGACATAATTAATATCTCAATCCATATTAATCATATATAATATTCTCCCCTTTAAATAACATAATTATATCATAATGTTTTCACAATAATATGCACAATCAAGCGAATATAATTAATACACTAATATGATGCATAAATTATACATTATTAGGCATTACTAATCCAGAAGCATGCCATCGACTTCAATATGAATTCAATATAATACATATCATTACTTTGTCATTCATTATAAATATAGAATTACAAATATCATAAATAATAAAAAATCATAATATATGTATTACACAAAATTTGGGCAATTCTCACAAAAAATATATAAAGCAAAATTTCTCATTAAAATAAAGAAAATCAGACTCTTAATAGTCTCATGCAAGTGACATGTTCCTAACATATATATATAAGTGAATCTTAAGTTAATTGTATTTAGTATGTTATGATTCTATATAAGACTTCAATATTTTATGATTCTATACAAGATTCATGCTCTAATACCTAACCACTTATACATAGATTATTATTTCCACTTTTTTTTGCTTTATATTAATGATATTTTTGGTTATTGATAAAGTAGACTTTGATAAAAAATAAAAATAATTTAAAAACATAAAATTGAAAAAACTAAAACTAAAACTAAAACTAAAAAGTCCACTAAATATATTACTAAATAAAATCAAATATATCTTTATATTTCTTTTGTAAATTATTAGTGGCATCATATCATTACGATGGCCTATAGTTTTCATAAGAAAATTAAACAAACTAAGTAAAATCATATTTGAAGTACGCTTTATTTTTTTGTTTTGATTACATTAGGTATCCCAGCTTAGCCGGACTAATCCTCAACCCCTAAGACCCCACCTCAAGAGCCCTAGAGGATGTAAATCTAGAACCTCAAAATCTCTCAGGTTCCTATGTAGCCTGTACACTTCTGTTCGTAAGAAGTCATCACATCTTTGATTGGTCAACTGCTGATTGATCACTGGCCCTACTCAGCATTAGGTTCCCAACAGCCCTCGAGTTCCCTAGTAACTTCAACTCCAACATTGCTGCTAGAAGCGAGGCATCCGTAATTTTTCCGATCAAAGAGCTTTGCTCAGGGGGCTAAAAGATCATCAACAGGGAAAATTTCTCATTTCCCTTCCTTTTGCGTGACTCGAATTCAAGACTTCCTGTAAGGGAGAGCCTTAAGTGAGAAGTTTACACTATTTAGGCCATTCCTCGTTGTCAAGTATGCTCAACTTTCTTAATATTATTTGAAGTTGCAGCATTCCAAACATATAATCAAAACTGATTGTTTCTCGATCTTAATACGTATACATAGAGATAAGAAGAGATTTATCCAATAATAATCTCCCACTTTATTATCTTAGGTGAGAAAGAGCACACTTCTTCCTTTTTTTTTAAGTTGAAAGAGATAGCTTGTTTAACTTGAAAAAATGAAAAAGGGAGTTAACACTACAACATAAATCATATTTGGTTGTGAAAAAAATCGTCGCTAAAAGTTCCAAAATCATCACTACTAGTTTGTAATGAAGATTAATATTCTTCACCAAAAGCCTATAGTTGAAAACTATATGGGAAGTTTTTCTCTAATTATTGCTAATAGTTTTTTGGTACGCTTTATTTTTCATAGCGAAAAACTATTAGCTACATTTTGAGAAATCTTCACCAATAATTTTTGACTATGCTTAGTTTTCGTAGTTAAAAATTATTAGCAACAATTTCATAAATGTAGCCAAAATTATTTAGCTACGTTTCAAAAAAATGTAGCTAAATGTTTTTAGCTACGTTTTTATAAACGTAACCAAAGGTTTTTAGCTACGTTTTCATAAATGTAGCTAAAAGGTTTTACCTGCGTTTTTTAAAATGTAGTTAAATGTTTTTAGTTACGTTTTGTAAAATGTAGTCAAATCTTTAATATACATTTTAACGAAAAGTTATACTGTTAGCTTAGGGATTATGTTTAACAATTTTGATGATAACTTTGTAATATTTCAAAATTTAAATTGGATTTATTTCTTTATATAGACAACGATATAATTCTTAAAAGGAGAAAAAAAAATCGTATAATAATTGTTTCCTTTCTTGTAAGAACCTTCTTTATGAACTTGCCTATTAAGAAATGGTTCCATAACATCTGGAAGTTTTTACAAATTCGAATAATCAACTCTAGAAGCCTTGACGTAATGTTCTTCTTAAAGCCTGAATATTGAAGATTTCAGTACAAAATATATCCAGACGCTCTGGTCATCTCCATTCTGAGAAGAGGATGATAACATCCTATATGCCGATTTGACTGAGTAGATACCACGTTTTTCAGGAAGCCAAAAAACTGAATCAGTTGTTCTGCGACTTAGAGGAATTGACAAGATCTGATTCACATCTCTATCATTAAAGTTTGCCTCAACACGTTCCTTATTCCAATTGCCATCTTGAATTAAATCACCCACCATGAATACCTGTTTATCCGGACTGAAAACGGTTGTAACTTTCATATTTTCCTGATTTTGGATCCATGAATCAAACCATATTGAAACAGCATCACCAGTACCTATTCGCCAGCAGAGTCCCTTTTCCAACACAAATCTCCCTTCAAGAATGCTTCTCCATGTATAACTTGGATAAACTCCCAACCTTGCTTCCATGAAATTAGAAGTGGGAAAATATCGAGCCTTTAACACCTGAGCCATCAAAGACTCCGGATTTTGTACAAGTCTCCAACCAATCCGTCCGAGCATAGCCACATTAAAATCACGCACTCGTTTAAATTGTAAGCCTCCTTTGGACTTATGATTGCAGAGCCGATTCCAAGTCATCCAATGAAGTTTAGATGAACCCCTATCGTTCTTCCCCCACCAGTAATCAGCAAAAATTCTCTCTAAGTCCTCACAAATACCCTTAGGAAGAAGGAACAAAGACATCACATAATTCGGAATTGCTTGTAGAACCGTTTTAAGCAGCACCTCCTTACCTGCTTTTGACAATAACCTGTTCTTCCAAGAGTGAATTCTCTTCCAAACTTTATCCTTAACAAATGAGAACACCTCCTTCTTGTTTCTTCCAATGGAGGTCGGTAGACCCAAATATTGGCCTAGATTGTCCTGTTCTTCCACATTTAAAATCCGACAAATATTCCCCTTAACATTATCAGCAGTATTCGGACTAAAACAAATCTGAGACTTTGTGAAGTTTACAGCCTGCCCTGAAGCCCTTTCATAATCTGTTAGAATATTTCGAATTGACCTAGCCTCTGCTTCCTTCGCTCTGAAAAACAAAACACTGTCATCGGCGAAGAATAAATGACTTATCTCCGGAGCTCCTCTTCTCACACAACAGCCATGAATTTCCTTTGCAGCCACGCGACTATGGATATACCTAGATAATACCTCCGCACACAGTATAAATAAATAAGGACTTAAGGGATCCCCTTGACGGAGCCCTCTCGTCGGAGAAATGGGTCCCAACAAAAAACCTTGCTGAAACACCTGGTACGATACTGTTGAAACACAGGACATAATGAGGTTTATCCAAGTCGCATTAAACCCCATCTTTTCCATAACATTCTTTAAAAAAACCCATTCAAGCCTATCATAGGCTTTGCTAATATCAATCTTTAACGCTACCTCTCCTGCATTCCCGTGCTTCTTGCCTTTCATATGATGTAGGACCTCATAGGCAATGATGGAATTGTCCTGAATCTGCCTTCCTGATACAAATGCACTTTGCTGAGGGGAGATAAAAGAGGGCAACAATGGTTTCAATCTGTTCGCAAGCATTTTTGCAATTACCTTGTATAAGACTTGACACAAAGCAATTGGACGCAGATCTGTCATCACCTCCGGAGGTTGTTTCTTAGGGATTAGAACAAGAAGAGTAGCATTCAATTCCTTAGGGATACTCCCATTATTGATACAAGCGATACAAAAATCAGAAACTTCCTTGCCTATTATATTCCAAAATCTTTGAAAAAAGCCCGGATTTAGGCCATCAGCTCCTGGCGATTTTTCCGCTCCCATACTAAACACGGCTATTTTCACCTCCTCCATTGTGAATCCCTTTAAAAGTTCAGTATTATCTTCAGCAGAAACTAGTACAGGCACATGACTTAAAATAGATTGAGGGTCTGTTACCTGGGCCGAATACAAGTTGTTGAAATAGCCGGTAATCACATCCTGCAACCCAGACTCCCAATTGCACCATGTTCCGTCGCAATCCCTCAACCGATCCCAGCTGTTCTTTTTCCTCCTCTCAGATGCTCTCGCATGAAAATATTTTGTGTTCCTATTACCTTCCCTAAGCCAATCTGTCTTAGCCCTCTGCTTCCAATATGTTTCCCTTTGATCAAGCAGCTGTCCGAATCTTTCTTTAGCAGCCAAATAATTTCTTCTATCATCTAATCCACGCTTCCCCCTTAATTTGGATAGATCCTTTCGACATATCTCTAACTCCTCTCTAAATTTTCTCTTAAAGGCCTTCCCCCAACTATCTAGGGCTCGGCTGCAAGATAGTAATTTAGAGACGAGATCTTCAGAATGGAGATCATTCCAGCACTGTTCCACTAAAGCAACACACTCCGGTTCCTTAACCCAAGCATTTTCAAAACGAAAAAGATGGGTCTTGCCTTTAGGAACGTAAATGCGCAATAAAAGAAGAAGGGGTAGATGATCAGATGATGATATATCAAGAACTTCTGCTATAGCTTGACTAAATTTATGCTTCCAACTGCCACTCACCATACACCTGTCTAACTTGGCTTCAACGTGATCCCTCCCCTGCCTACCATTATCCCAAGTGAATTTGTAGCCCTCAGTTTTTAGATCTACCAAACCAGCTTCAGAAACTGCATTTCTAAAGCCTTGAATAAGAGTAGTCGGCTGGGCTAGCCCACCAACCTTTTCATTTGGGCCTAAAACATCATTATAATCTCCAATACAAACCCATGGCAGATTACTACAAGAGGCTAAATATCTCAAAACTTCCCACGAATAATGCCTCCGATTTCTATCCGGTTCACCATAAAACCCAGTTAATCTCCATTTATCTAATCCAAAAATCTGGACTTCAACATCAATATACCGTTGGGATGTACCAATTAACTGAACCGAATCAACACCCTTCCAAAGAAGGGCAAGACCTCCACTACGACCATTACAATTCACAGCAAAATAACCATCATAATGTAAAAGAGTTTTTATATCATTTATTTTAGAAGATAAACAAAGAGTTTCAACTAAAAAAATAAAAGTAGGCCGCCTTTCCATAATAAGCTGTTGCAAATATTGGACAGCTTTCGCATTATTAAGTCCGCGGCAATTCCAACTAAGACAACTCATTGCATCCGGCGGGACTGGAAACCAGTTCCCGCCTTCCCCCCGTTTTTTGAAGCATTGGGTCTCTTGCTTGTAGTCTCATTGCTTGTAGAACTAGAAATATCATCCATCTGTTTATCACCTTCATTAGGCCCATCAATTTCATTTGGCCCAATTTTCCCCAAATCATGTAACTCTTCAAGCCCAGTCCTTCTTCTCTTTGGGTCACTTATGTCAACAGTATCATCAAGATTTTCCTCCTCATCGACCATTAACTTACCCTCATCATTAGCTATTGACTTATCCCTATCATTAATAGGAGGTTCTGTCCTTTTTGGGATGTCAGATTCAACGCCATATACTCCTCCTGTATTATTGGAATTATCCCCTTTGAATAATGGATTAATTCCATGAAATCCGGACTTTCCAAAAATCTGCTCACCACCCTTACCCATTCCGTCTTCTCCAGCGAGATTCTCCACCGCCCCTGGTTCCTCTCTCAGCCACTTCAATCCGATCAGATTATGGGCTCGGCGACCACTATCTCGCATCTGAGGACCAAACTTTCTAGGGATTAAAGCTCCATTGGCGCGCACAAGTAAAGGGCAAAACTTCTCTCCATGCCCGATAATCCCACACAGGAAGCAAAATGTAGGGAGGCGTTCATAGACAAAAGAGACAGATATAACTTCCTTCTGTTTCTCCTTTCTCAATTTCATGGAGGCTTTGATTGGTTTATTGACATCGATTTTCACCCGAATCCTCCAATACTCACGCCATTTCAAAGTAAAATTTGCTGGATCAGCTTATACAAACTCTCCAATCATGTCACCCATATTCTTCATCACATTCTCCGATCTGAATCCGGATTTCAAACCAAAAACCTTCACCCAAATGTACATGTGATTGAGAGGAACATCCCATGGATTCTCATAATCGCCTAATTTCTCCATGAGTAAAGGCTGGTTATTAAACGACCATGGGCTCATATCAAGGATTCTATTCATATCAACCTCATGGTAGAATTGAAAGACATAGATACCTCCATTTAATTCCCGGACAGACATCCCCATAGCAGGCTGCATTAATGCAGCCAAAGTGTGTTTCATGGCTATAAAATTGACCGGTCGTGCTGCAAGAAAACGCCCCACCACACATAAAGCCGAATCTCCATATTCCTGGCCCACATCATCACCAACAATCACAACTTCCTCCTCATCATCCTCTAGGGTCAAGCTAGCCATGTCAATTGAGGCACAATCTGCCTCTATGGTTTGGTCGGCCATAATCAACTAATCGAGCAAAACCTCGAACGAGAAGACAATAGGACAAAGAAAACTTGTCAAAGGACAGGACAGAGAAAACTTGTCAAAAGACAAGACTGAAACAATTATTTTATTTAAGGTATTTTAATCATATAACTTTGAGAGCACAAAGTTTATGTGCCGTTAATTGAATTTGATCTTAATTAATTAGATTTTTAAGTTTGTTTAAATTTAATTTTTTAAATTTAAATTCAACTTAAAATCTAATTAACTTAAATTTAATTTGTCTAATTTTAATTGAATCGTAATTGAATTCCAACTAAATTTATCCATCTAAGTATTTGGATTGGCTTATATCAGTAGAGTTTTTATCCGTACAGTTTTTGTTAGTAGAGTTTTTCTGAAAATAACTTTTTTAAGAAACCATTTAAGTGTTTGATTGTCATTTAAAAAAGAGTTTTTTGAAAGAGTTTCATACAATAAACTGGTTGACAACATAAAAATAAAAAACACTTTTAATTTTAATTATATTTTATTTTATAATAAAAATTAGTTATACATATAAATATTATTTAAAAAATATTAAACAATATGCAAAGCTTAACATATTAATTATTATATAATTTTAAACCATATGAAACATAAATGAAAATATATCTAACAAAATATATTATATAAATTAACATAAATAAAATTTATATCAAAAATGAATATTAAAACATATAAAAAAGTCAAATAATATTATATAACTACCAAAATAAACGTATAGATGAGTTTGTAGATATTGTGGAAATAATGTGTAAAACATAAAGATAAAAGAGACTAAAAAATAGACTCATTAATTAATCTAAAAAATTCAAATGAAAAAGTACTTTTTTAAGAAACTTCAAATTTGAGATTCTTAAAAAATTGTATTATATCTGTTAAAAAAGTCACGTCTATTAAAAATACTTTTTTATTTTATAATAAAACACTTATTTTTAAAAAAATAATTTTTACATTAGAAAAAAGTACTTACTCGATTTAAAAAAACTTATCCAAACAGGATGATAAACACTAGACATAGCAGTTCATTCCTTTCATCAAAATCAACATTGGAAACAGATAAAAGCAAACATATCATCAGCTTCAATTTTTATTCCATACAGGCTCTACATCTATGTGTTTGTCTTTCTGGCATTTTTCGCTATCCCTCTGGAGACGGTTGACGCTGGGTTCACGACCTTTCTTATCTTGAGCACATTCCAAGCAGTGTTAACACAATGCCCTGTAGTCGCTAGCATATCCCCTGTAGCCTTCCCTGCAGTTTCACCAAACCTGTTGTGTGACAAAAACATTAGAAGAGGTCATTCTGAAGACCATATAGACTTTGAGACTCCTAGTAGGTTAGAAAATTCACTGTGAGGAAATGTCTGAAGTAACGGAATTGTCCCGAGTTTCCTGGAGTTCCTGTAACTCTCTGTAATTAAGATGAAATGTACCCTTACTCTGTCCGAGTTTCTCTCATGTGAAACTTGATTAAGAAAGCAGAACATAATGTTAACCACAAAGAGTGAGTCTCAATCATCACCTTTCGGTTACCATACTGGTTGTGGCACTACTGGTCGCTGATAGAGCTTGCTTTTCTGCAACTTCAGCTGCTTCCATGATCTTATCTGTAGATGGTAACGTCGAAGAATCTGTGACAATTATCTAGTAATGCATGATCTTTCTGGTGAGGGTTATAACTATTTTACTTACTGACAGCATCAAGTGAGGCCAGGAGCACCTCTCCTGGAGCTGTGGATAGAAAATTCTGTGCGGCTTGGGACTTCACAACGGGTGCCATTAGTGACTCAGTGGCACCACCAATTCCATCAAGCATGGCTTTGCTCACATTCTCCGTTGTCCTGGATAAATTTTTTACCCTGAATAACAAAGAAAACAAAAGTAATACTCAATCTAAGAGGCCGATTTGATATGCTAATTTAAGATACTTAGAAATGTCATTCTTCTTCAATTGGCCAACCTTTCCAAGGTTTTATTGATTCCTGTCTTCTTTGTTGCCGCTGCACTCTTGTCACTGGGTTTCTCGGCCGGAACACGAGCTAAAATCATTTCTCCTCCACTATGGATCTGCAATTTTTACTAACCTCAAGAAGAAAAACTGTATAGACCGCAAATCAAACATTTATTTTCCTACAAACAACTATGTTATTGATGGTTTTGGTCATCATACCCAACAGGCTCTTCTCAATTTATGAGCTTGCAATTCTAATAATGATCAGCTTCATCAGAATTTTTCGAGTTATAATCTAAACAGGAAGAACTCTTAACCTTATTGCTATAAGCGTTGCTTATAATAAAGATGCCCTTGACAATTTGACCAGTTCCTCCAGCAATAGCCTTGGCTAGTATGTTATTGTAATCCTCCATCCTCGGAGCAAACTGTTTCCAGTCAACATTTCTACTACCAGTAGGAGAAGCAGAAAAGCACGAATGTTCGCTCAAAAATGAATCAAGTGAGGGCAAGCTAGTAGTGCACTGCTCAGAAAAAGTCACTCCGAAGCTGAGAGGATTGCTGTCTTTGATGGGCAACGAAAACAAGTAGTGAAGAGAATCAAGTTTCACAACAGGCTCGTCTTTGGTCAATGGCCACGAAAGATCATCGCCAACTTTTACTATAGTAGCAACCGGAACACCCTTATCCAGGACAAAGATGAGCAAAAATTCTCCTTTGGCAAGTTCCAGAACTTCTCCTTGGTCCATCAGATGTACCGTGCATCCAGGAATCCGTAGGGTAACCTTGTGGTTTGGAGTTTTGGCGACTAAGTTCTTTTGTTTTGATGAAACAGTGAGTTGGGAATTGCTATGCTTGGAAAAACCCATTTCTGCTACTCCTGCTGCTCTATCCCTTGAAGACAGAAGACCTTGTGATACAGCTGTAGATGGACATGAATAAGGGAAGAAGAAAAGCGGATGTCGACACAGAATTTGTGCTTCCATTGATTCTAATTTACAAAAGTAGATTCCCTATAAATGATTCTGTCAAGTTTAAAGGCTAAAGTGCCTTGCCATTCCTTTTTTTTTTTTCCTCTCAAGAACTTGGTTCAAGTGGGAAGGGAATTTATTGCCTACTTATATCCGTAAGTTTCCAATTTTCCGGAAAGCCATGAGAAACAAGTTATTTATGAATGGCTTTTCATGCCACTTGGGAATCTAAATTTCTTAATAGTTAGAAGATGAACCACATTTCTTCAAGTAGAGGGGACAAATTATTTCCCAAAGAAGCTTCAGTATTCTTAATGCTGAACATACTTCTGACTTGTACATTACAATAATAAAATCCCCTCGTGGATTAAAATTTCCTGTTTCCGTTATTTGCTGCACTCCTCAGCATTCCTGTGGAGACAGATGACGCTGGATTGATGGCCTTCCGTATCTTAAATATATTCCAGGCAGTGCACGCACAATGACCAGCAGTGGCAAACACATCCTCAACAGCCTCCCCTGCATTTTCTCCAAACCTGGTACAAAAGTTAACTCAGCAACTACAGTTAATCCTAAACAGTTTAACAAATGAGTACGTTTAATTCTTTGTTACCTTTTACTGACCGCTTTGGTTGCAGCTTTTGATGTTGCAGTTAGAGCTTGTTTCTCTGCAACTTCAGCTGCATCCAGAACCTTGTCTGCATATTAAACGTAGTTATTCTCCTATGTTTTAAAGACCTAAGTGTTTATATTTTCGGAAGTTAAATTACAAGTTTTGACTTCACTTACTAACAGCATCAAACGAAGCCAATAGGACTTCTCCTGGAACCATGGACAGGAATGCTTTTCCTGCTTGGGATTTCACCACAGGTGCCATTACTGACCCACTGGCAACCCCAACGCCATTAAGCATGACTCTGCTCAGCTTTTCTGTCATTTTGGAGAGCTTTCTCACACTGTTGTAACAGAGAAAAGGCAGCAATCAATAATTTTGAAATGTGAAAGGAGAAATTTTGGAGTGTTCCTGTCATGTCATGGTGAAAATTGTTTCTATCTTGGGATACCGCTTTAAGCTTTTGTTGACTTTGCTCTTTTTCTTGGCCCCAGAGCTTCTGTTCCTGTTGATTTCTTCAGCTCTGGCTCCATTTTTCTCCTCTGCAGCACGAGCCGCAATCATATCCCCTCCCTTGTGGACCTGCTTTTCATTTCACTTTTAGAAATTACTGCACATATCAATGTCAAGCTTAGGATAATATATTTGTCATCGACACTCCATACTTACTACTGCATATATTAGTAAAAGTTCATTACAATCATGCTCTTTTAGATGTTGGGTGGGGCTGCTTCAACCATTCACAAAAGCCAGAAAACTTTTTACTTAAAGATGATTACTGAGCAAATATATTAAGCTAATATCTCGTGATTGCCACTCATTTTCCTGCGAATGTTTTAACTATAATTTCCAAGATTTGATAAAGTTAATACGTAATCTGCACGCCGTTCGTGTAATGTAGCTATGAATTCTTTTAGAAAAGACAAATTTTCAACCTCATAAAGCTGCTAATGACCATTGAATTACACCGTATATCCAGGCCTTTTAACGGTAAACTCCTGAGGCATACCTGGTTGGTGTAACCATTACTACATTTGAAGATGCCCTTGACAATCTGCCCAGTGCCTCCTGCGATAGCCCTGGCCAAAAAGTTATTATAATCTTCAATGCTAGGAGCGAACTCTTTCCAGTCAAGATCATTTCTTCTACGCCTAGTCGAAGCCGACGCAGAAAAGCATGAATGTTCAGAGAGAAAAGAATCCAGCAAAGCCAAACTATTAGCAAACTGCTCTGAGAAGGTTACTCCATAGCTCAAGGGATCGCCATCTTTCATGGGCAATGAGAACAAGTAGTGTAACGCATCAAGCTTTACAACTGGCTCATCCTTCGTTAAAGGCCACTGAAGATCTTCACCAACTTTAACGATTGTAGCAAGCGAAACATTGTCTTCCAATATACGGACGAGTGTGAACTCTCCTTTCGCAAATTCTTGTGCTTCGCCACCTTCCACTAGATGAACTGAACATGCTGGGATTAGCAAAAGAACTTCTTGTCGGAGAAGTTTTGGTTCTGGGTATTCCAGTTGTGAAGATGGGAAAGTAGTTTCAGGAGGAGGTGAAGCGTTTCTCATTCTGGCGTTCGTTTTGGAACTTGTAGACCTGAAACAACCCATCTGGATCGTTGAAAAGTGCTGTTCTTGAGTGATGGTTTGGGAGAGAAACTGGGTGTTGTGTGGAGGGAAAGATGAAAGATGAAAAGGGGATTGGTTGACAGGCAAACCTGCGCTGTAGCCTGATGCTTTCTTCACCTTTCTGATGACTTTATTCTATTCCTGATGGGTAACATTTGCTACTATAATGCTAACCTTTCGGTGGAAGGTAAACACTTTTTTCTCAAAAAAGGAAAATAATATGGTATTTGTTTACGTATAACAATATTAAGCTGCACGGTGGACCAAACTGTCGAAGGAATTGGTCAAGGTAAATATGGATGGAGCACTTAAACAAAAGTCGCACATTGCTATTGCAAATGGGGTAATTCGAGATTAGCACGGGTACTGCTACGCAGGATTTACCCAATACATTGAAAGAAGCTAGTCTCTAAAAGTTGAACTTTGAGGAGTTTACTCGGGTCTCACGTTAGCTTGGTCCTTTGGATATTACCAAGTCATATTAGAAGTAGACTATTTGGAAGTCATTAACATCCTCTCATCTTTAAATACAGAGATTAATAGTAATATTTTTTTGTTGGCAAGTACCCATAAACTATTCTAATGTGATTGAGAGGTGCAGATTCAACACGTGCATCAAGAAGAAAACTAGTGTGCAGATTATCTGACAGCCCTAGCAGCCCAAGCATACATATTTTTCAGGAGCTTCCTATCTCAGTTCTGAAGATCACCGAGACACGCAAGGAGTACTGTAACCTATAGCACTGCAATAGCTAGTTTTTTTTTTATATATATAAGAAGCAAAATAACAAGACAAATTACATGCTAGGTCATGGGTGACTGACTCCCGACTCATCCTCTGCGAGGAGAGGCAGGCAACCCCTCGGAAGGTGCTCAAAACTAGTGATCCCTAGGGAGAATTGTCCTGCAAATTTTGCAAGCCAGTCCGCACTCCTATTACCCTCACGATAAATATCTCTGATTATGACAACCCAGTTACGAAAAAACAGCTCTTGAATGCCCAACACAAATGGGTTGGAAGAAGTAGCCCGCGACTGTGGAGAAGAGAGGAGATTCGTCACAGTGTGGGAGTCCACCTCCAGCACAATATGACGGTATCCCAAGGCCCAAGCGAGTTGAAGACCAGAAAGGACCCCCCAACATTCTGCAACCAACGAGGAACACCCTCTAATGTTATGGACAAAGCCGCTTAACCAAGTGCCGGTGCTATCGCGCAATAACCCACCTGTGGTAGCAGAGTTGTTGGATCTTTTGAATGCACCATCAGTATTGAGCTTCACCCAGCCAGGTGCTAGTGGGTGCCAGCCTATAGGCAGGCCACGACGGCGAGTAGGTGTCAGCTGAGTCCGATGTTGCCAGCTGGCAGCTAAGTGCACGTGGTGAACATATTCCAATACAGACTGCACTGGAGAGGTCGGCTAACAAAAGGAGTCGTCGAATATGGCCCGATTGCACCATGACCAGAGAAATCAGCAGGCAATGTCAAAGATGATAGCCCAATTAAAACCCCGGAGCGCCCTACTTGAGAGGAGATTCCTGGTGAGCCAGGCTTTGTGGTCAAGGGAAAAGAAATCTGCGGTAATAATCTCGGGGGGAAATTGCATCCAAAGGGAGCGGGCGGGAGAGCAGTCCCGAACGACATGGAGGGAGGATTCCTCGAGGTGGCAATAGGAGCAAGTAGGATCCGATGTGAAGCCTCCTTGAACGCGCCGTTGATTGGTGAGGAGCTTATCATGCAAAAGTAGCTATAGGAATGCGCGGATCTGCTGAGGTCCTTGCCACTTCCAAATAATACTCCAAGCCGTGTTAGTCAAAGGGGGATCGTGCTACAAAATCATGGAATAAGCAGAAGATGTTGTAAAGTGGCCGTCCGCCGTACGTCCCCATATGAGTTTGTCCGACCCAAGGGCTGCCGACGGAGGAAGTATACCTGTAATAGACAAGCAGAGCGTC
>JANSVB020031267.1:0-27897 GCA_025504935.2 Erythroxylum haughtii
TTAGTCATTGACACTATTTTTTATGTTATGTCAATTACAATCAAACACATTTTTGTACTCGAGACGAATATAGTTTTATTTGTTTTGTCCATCACAGCTAAACACCTCACAAACTTCAATTTTTGTTTTGTTCTGTCTCTAAATTTTTGTTTCATTCCATCTTTGCATATGGGAGACAGTAACCATACGCAACGTTATAACCTTATTATAGACATGGACAGATCCATATTGGGGCCAAGTTGGGGCACTTGTACCCATGACCTCCAAAAAATTTTATATAAAAAATTTATTATTTTAAATTTTGATTCTATAAAAAATAAAATTTTGTCTCCATTAAAATTTTACCCCCAACTAAAGATAAAATTTTGTTCTCATTAAAATTTTACTCACTTTGTGCATCGATCCTTAATTATAGAGTTATATTTTGAAGGGAAAAAACTCACGATACAACTCAGTCATTTGGCAGTTAATCCAAAAAGTGAATAATGAAAAAGACGATCTAAAATAACTATTTAAGTTTGGAAAACATAAGAAACGGAAGTGAGCTCGGGTTTGCCCCACGCCGACCTAAAATTAATGGGACAGAGTTGATCAGACTTTATAATATATTGTATATTTTTTTAAAATTGGGTTTCGTGTCAGATTCAGACTCAAATTGTCTTAATTAATTTAAACTCGATTGGAAATTTATTTTTTATTGTTTAGTTGCTTCAAGTTTAAGATATTTTTAATTTAAAACGTCTTAAAATTTAATATACAATTAGATCAATTCGAGTATTATTGATGTCAAACCTCAGCAACTTCAAATTATAGTGTTGTCGCTTGCTACCGCTCTTTGTTTGACTTTCTCTGAGAGCTGTCTTGAGTTTCTGCTAAATCATCAAAATCTTCGTCCTCGGAATCATCAAATGGGGTTTTATCCTCTCATTCGTAGTGCCAGGAGATCTCTTCAGTGTTATCGCTTCGTATCGCAAACTCCCATCTTCGGTGGTGCATCAGAGAGTCGTTCTACGAAGGATGTGAACAATTTTTCATGGAAGAAGGAGAGTTATTATCATGTCAGCTCCGGGAGCGATTTCATGAGAGGCGCTGTGTTTTGGGAGCCCAACAAGCCCCTCACCATCGAGGACTTCCAAATTCCGCGACCCAAAGCCGGGGAAATTCTCATCAAAACCAAGGGTATGCTGCTTCTTTTCTCCCTTTCCTTCGGGAGGAAATCTAATAATGGAAATGAATTCGATGAAACAGGTTGTGGGGTTTGCCACTCTGATCTTCACGTGATTAAGGGTGAAATTCCATTCCCTAGTCCCTGTGCCATTGGCCATGAGATTACTGGCGAAGTTGTTGAACATGGTCCTCTAACTGATTCCAAGATTACAAACAAGTAGTCCGATTACCTTCACCTTTTGGTGCTTCGTTATTTCTCTTGTCATGGAGTCTCAACTACCAAAATTATATTCGTTTTTCAGATTCCCGCTCGGATCTCAGGTCGTTGGAGCTTTCATCATGCCCTGTGGCAACTGTTATTACTGTTCTAAGGTGGTGATCTTTTGTTTATTGCTGAGTTAACCTTTTTGAATCTTCCAAAACCTTTTTATGCTAATTGATCTTCTATGAAATGACAGGGCCATGATGATTTATGTGAGGACTTTTTTGCTTATAACCGAGCAAAAGGAACTCTTTATGATGGTGAAACCCGTCTGTTCCTCCGTTCCAATGGTCAGCACTCAGCAGCTGTCCTTGTTTCTGCTTTATGCACCATTTTAGACATCATACCATTACTCTTAAGAACTGGAATCCATGAAACTTCTCTTCAATTCTGTTTTAGATAATGATAAAGAACCAAACTCCAATTTTTCATGAAATATAGTATTGACTTACTGAGACCTAAATTTGGATTTTGCTAATCCGGTGCCAGATAACATACTATAAATTTCTGATAGAACCCTCTTCCTCTTGTTAGAACTGAGTCAAGAACTACGAAGTATTAGGATGCCTTGTTTATTCTTTTCAAGTTTATGATTAAGGTGCATTTGACATAAAATGCGTTTGCTTAGGAAATTTCTTTCATTTGATTTGATATTCTTGAGAGAAGAAGCTTTGTCCTATGTTTTCATTGTACTTAAAGATTAATTTGGTAGTAATGCTAATCTTCTTTCTCTTTATCCTACAGGATAAGTGTCACATGCATTTACAATTGACATAAGGCCATTCTAGATCTGCATTTTTGTATGTATTGGAGGGGGACACGTTTCTTTCTTGTGCAAGAACTTTCTTGATCACGCTGTTATTGCCTTGTTATCTCTCTACTGCTTTTAAGTCTTTTCTGGTACTTGAAACATTTTACTTCATCTGCTTTCTTGTGCTGAAATGGCACATGATTGGAGAGCTGAAACTTTGTATCATGCAGGAAAGCCGGTATGTATGTATAGCATGGGGGGCCTTGCGGAATATTGTGTTGTTCCAGTGAATGCATTAACTGTTTTACCAAGCTCATTGCCGTACACAGAGTCTGCAATATTAGGATGTGCAGTATTTACTGCTTATGGTGCTATGGCTCATGCTGCTGAAGTTCGTCCTGGTAATTCTGTTGCTGTGATAGGAATTGGTGGTGTTGGCTCAAGGTAAGCAGCTGAGAATGTTTAATTTCACCAAATAAGGGTTTCTGCTGCATTCATGTTGCTTGACTAGTCAAATTGAGTTTTCTGAATGATGTTGTCTTGTGACTCGAAATTTTATCATAAACGTGAGATTTTTATGATTGAATGAGTAAAGACTATTTGTTTTTTCTGTTACACCCTATGCACAAGGTGTATAGTGCCAATGGAAGTCATTGAAGGACAAACAGATGGCGCCGTGACTTCTATTATACATGATTACACCCGATATGCCTAACAACCTGATCTTTTGGTAAAGTTTGAAATCATCTAGAAGAATTATCTCTGAAAATATATTGTGCAGAGCTGTTTCCTTCGCAGGGTACAATATTATGTATTCAATCTGCCATTTACTACTGGCTAGAGAATATTTGTTCACTTAGATTATTGCTGATATTAGTGGATACATAAGGGCTAGGGATGTTGCTACTACCCTCTGGTTCTGATTTTGGAGTTATATACTTGGCAATGACTGGGTTGTCAAAATCTGGACAGTGATTATACTTGGTTATATGTGTTGGACTTGCTCTGACCTAGTCGTCACTAAAGACGTTTTCCAGTTGTTTGCAGATTGCAAGGGCATTTGGTGCCTCTGAAATTATTGCGGTGGATGTTCAGGATGAAAAACTGGCAAAGGCTAAAATTTTGGGTGCTACTCACACTATAAATTCAAAGAAAGAAGATCCCGTTGAGAGGATTAGAGTGTGTAAACTTTAATCTTTTACTTTAGCTTTTCAACAAGCTAACAGAAAAAAGCTTATCCATTGTGTCTGTTTCTTGGTATACACCGCGTATAAGCCTACTGCAAAAGTTGTGCTGGTTCTTAGTTGAGCAAATATTTTAGTGCCCATATAGTGAATTGAGGAAATAACCATCTTCATATCTTGTGATGGTCAGGAAATAACCGGAGGAAGAGGTGCAGACGTTGCTGTTGAGGCACTGGGGAAGCCGGTGACATTTTCACAGTGCATACGAAGCGTGAAGGACGGAGGCAAAGCCGTGATGATTGGACTTGCAAAAGCTGGTTCTTTAGGAGAGATAGATATAAATCACCTTGTTCGTCGGAAGGTGTGGATAGGAATTGGCCCCATTCAGACTTGAAAACATAGTATTTATTGTTATTATTATGATTAATGATTGGAGAATGCAATGTAATTTAATGCAGATACAAGTAATGGGGTCATATGGAGGACGGGCAAGGCAGGATCTGCCCAAGTTGGTGAGACTTGCAGAAACAGGGATATTCAACCTCAAGGATGCTGTTTCCAGGAAATATAAATTTGAAGATGCAGATAAAGCGTTTCAGGATCTGAATCAGGGGAAGATTGTTGGTCGTGCTGTGGTTGAAATTGTTTAGTTTACTACTACTTTTCTTTTCCTTCCGTTCATTCCATAGCATATGGGATAGGAAAGGGACAAACACAATAACAAAACAAACAGTGGTGGTGTTGTATTTGCAATTCAAAGCTAACAATATTTGGAAGATTGATTACTTTTGCCTGTGGATGATGAACTGAATCGGGTTCGAGATCATGCTCGAAAAGAATTTCAAGTTAAGCTTTAAGTTTTGATTGAGTCCGAAGACTTTCGTTAAATACAATTTTTTTTTGTTTATTTCAAACTAGATTAATCTAATTTCTTATAACTAGTTATATATGAAAAGAATTTATTAACACTGAGTAAATTAAACTTACTTTATTATATTCGAATTAGATTAAATTATTTTAAACTAATTTATTATCTTTATTCACTCTCAAATATTATAATATTACAAGAAAATAATAGATAATTATATGAAACATGTAAATTATCAAATACTAAATCTATAAAGTGATTTTTTCGATATGTAAGTCAACAATATTTAGCCTGAAGTTTCTTAATAAAGCGGGATCTGAAAAAATTTGATAGTACTATAAAGCCTTATTCCTATCAGTAAACCCATAATTATATAGGTTAAAAATAATTATTGTGTGAATTATATAGGTTAAAATAATAAATTACTAAAATTATAAATAAAAAATTTCTAAAATAAAATTTAATAATTTAATCAATTTCGAAATTAATAAGTTAAATTTTAGACAGGGTGACTAAGATACCAATCTTAGTTATTTTTATAGAAATGTAAAAAAAAATAAAAAAGAAACAGTTTACGAATATCATTAATTGGTTTATAAAAAAAATTAAGAAATAAAAGTTTGTCTTATTTTAATTAATTAATTAAATAAAAAAATAAAAATAAATGAAATCAAAAGAAGTTCCCAGAGGAAGGGAAGGAAGTATCATTTCATTGTTTCGGCGAGAGACACGCGTATCCTGTAGTCCCCATCGCTGATGATATTTGTATAATAAAAATAATATTATATTAATAAAAAAGAGAAATAGTAATAAATCACCGTTTCGTTTGTAGAGTGGCGGGAAGGAAGGCGAAGCTTTGTTTTTGTTCGAGGGAAGGGAAGGGCACTTTTATTATATGTTCTTATAATTTTATTTTTGGGAATTTAATAAATATCACGCATCGGTGGATTTTCTCATCGATTGACAAATTGAAATTGAAGAAACAATTACTAGTAGCAGTGGTAAGTGTTGATCGATGTAGGTTTGTTAGATCCACTTCTAATAATTTTTTGTGTTTGTTTTATCTAATTTCTTTTTTAAAAATATTGCTTTGTAGATTTTTCCTTCTTCTTCTTCTGTTTCTTCCATTGATTTTTTGGTATTATTTATTAAAAAATGTTGAAATGTAATTTCTTCTTCTCCTTTCTCTTTTTCTCTCTAATCGTATAAAACTCGTAAGACCAACCCTTCTCTCTCGATTCTTTTGTTTCTTACGTTTCCGTTCGTTTCTAAATTATATTCTTGACTCCTCTGCTACTTTTTTTTTGGTTTGGATTTGCTGTTTGTTGGTTTGTTGCGAGTATGATTCTTCTTCTTCTTCTTGATGATCTTATTCTTGTTTTTGGACTAGGGTTTCTGTTTATTGTTTATCGCCTCTATTTAGTCGTCCCCGGTCGCTTATTTCTGCGTGTTTGAAATTCTCTGTTTAAATTACGAGTTATTTTTTGTTTGTTTTGACTAACATTAATCAAGTACATCTGGAACTCACAGTTCTTATGAATCAAATTCTACTTTTGTTTTTTAAAATATAATGTTGTATTGTATTGAATCGTATTGTTCTAGGTGAAGCTGATTCTTTGGAAATTTGCAGGTGCTTGTTGTGTGAGTGGGTCTCGTCGGCGCTTCCAACAATGCCTCTTCTGAAGAAAAGGGCATTCACTTTGTTGGAACCACCTAAGGATTTAGACCCTAAGGACCTTGTGTATCAAGTCCGTTTCACTAAAGAGATCTTTCTCAATTACCAGTATCCTTATTTCTACTTTTTGTTTAGGTGTAACATTACTGCACGAATTTGAGTACCCATCTTTGTTTTCCTTAAGGATGGAATTAGGGAATATTTGAACCGTATAAATTTGTATCGTCAGAGAATTTGGACATGTAAAACTACAGGAAAAACTAACTTGACTTATGAAGAGGCTCTGGTTTCTGAAAAATGTGCAGCTGAGAAGATTCAAGAGATTCCCAAAGAGATAGAGGAACCTGCCCTGCGCATGATCCAATTTAGTAAGACCTTATAGACACTGTTATAATGATTATTAGACATGTTGCTATTTTAGTCTCTCTATTTTGTTTTTTCTTTTCCAGGTGCATGCTGTTAATTGTTTGGAAATTGTGATAGACTGATTGCTATTCTTTCTCTTCCTGGTCTTGTTAGTAAATATATTGATGCCAAGTTTTTGTCAAATTTTAGTTACTAGTTGGAAGTATATGTATTCTAGAGGTATAGGTGGCAGTCTATACCTTGCAACATTGCAAAGCTGAGCCAGATTTTTGTGGTTTGCCAGTTTCAAAGATTATCACACTTTTGTGCTGCTTCATTTGCTTATCTCTTTTCTTTTGTTTCGGTGATTTTTATGGTTACTTTGTTAGTTATTCTGTAAATTTTACAACTTTCACTGCAAACATGATTTTTATAGTCTTGAAAGGGTTTGTTATGAATAGCTTGTATCTCTGGAAGAAGTTCTAGTACGATGCTTTAGGTAATGTTACACTTTTTGTTTTGTTTGAGTGTCCTCTTTTGATGTTTGTTGAGTAATTGTTACCCTTATTATGTCATCATAGTATGTGTCCTGTATTTGTGGCTGCTTTTTTTTAATAATTTATTTACTCTTTCCCATGTTTAAATGTGATAAAAATATAAGAATTCTTCTGATTAGATTGGTATTTAATGTGCTTTTTTGCTACCATAGCATGTTGGATTAATCCATAGTAGGTCAAATAATATCGCTGTTCAATTGTATCTTGTTTTCCTAATCGTCCCTATTGTGGTTTTTATCATCTGTTGAGTAGCACCTTGTATGTTAATATTCTTTGTGCTTGCATGCATTGTATATGTAGGGAAATATTTGTTGTTGTCGATAATGATGATGAGATTGGAGAGGTCCCAAGTACTTTTTAAGTAGTTGCTATTAATTCTTTCACAGTTAGATATCCATATCTTTGAAATTATTCGGATGCATTGGTTGACCGGTTAATATTACAGGTTCGTGCTTGATTAATAAATGTTGGGTAGCATGATTGATCCTCATACCATGGTCTTGTGAATCTTAAATTTAATGGTCCAAAACCACCTGTGCTAAACATAAGCTCTTAAGAACTTATTTCTAACTTAAGGAAAGAGAAAAAAGATGTATGATCTGTGATTCAAATGCATCATTATTTATGATTGTGTTGTAGGCATATGGCTAAGCATTCTTAAACAAAATGAGCATGATTCTAACTTATCAGTTGAATGGCCTCCATCTCTTATGAAAATGCTACCACGCTGTACCTCAGATCCTGACAAAGTCTGCTGTCTTGAACTTTTAGAATGGAAAGTGAAACATTTTTACTTTATTGCATGCCCACAGGCACATGGTTTTGTTCCTTCTGCATAGTTTGTTTGAGGCTTGTGACTTTACTTTTTCCAAGGTTTTCCTTATGTTTGATAATGTGGTGAAACTTTGAGTTGAGAGTGTGAACACCAGTGTGAATTAAAAAAAGTCCTTTAATGTTAAAGCAAGGTGATTTTCCAGCAAATTTGATGAGCTTATGATCTTTCAGGTATGCTGTCTCTGAAAGATCTTGCAGACACAATAGCTGTTAAGTTCCAGGAACGTCTGTTTGTTGGGGCTGAATTGTACGGAAGGAAGAGCTGTAATCTGTGTCTATGCAAAATATTAAAGATTGTGGCGGACGATAGCACCAACCTCCAATATGAGGTGGCATGGCTTGATAAAAACAAGAAAATAACAGAAACTGCAGTACTGAATAGAAATGATCTGTCATGGAAAAAAACACCTTTTAGTAGAAGCATTTTGAGGTCCTTTATTAGGGATTCGACATACCGAAGTTCTCCATGGGTAATTCACGACAAATTAGCAAAAGAGTACGGAATATCAATTGATCCACCCCAGGACTTGAAGGACAAAGTTATTATTCGGGATGGACTGGTAGTTTGCAATAAAAGGAGAAAAAATGCAGATGATAGCAAAAAGATTCAGGTAGACTGAACTATTTCTCTTGGTTAGTGGAGTCTGTCCAATTACAATGTTGTGTTATTTGATTCATGTTAGGACCTGGAAGGATTCGTAAAGCGTAAAACAAAGAAATTGGAGAATGGGAATGCTGAAGTAAATGAGGAAAAGACCATTGAAAGAGGTAGGTTAAATGTTGTTACCATCATTGACTGTTTAATATCCATTTGTTTGTTTTATGATCTTGAGATGCTTACTTTGTTCTTCTCTTTTTTTTAGTGCAACTAATTTTATTTGACTAATAGCTCTGCTTGAATTGCAGAGAATGGACATCTGCAGGTTGAGCCCATCAGATATCCCATTGATGATCTTTTGGTTAAGCCCAGTGCAGATGATCCAGTCTTTACTGCACGTCCATCTCCCTCAAGAGACTTCAAGGTTCAACTGGAATGTGTTGGGGATCTTTTAATGGTCTGGGATTTTTGTTGCTCATTTGGTAGGCTGCTACACTTGTGGCCTTTCTCACTGGAAGATTTTGAAAGTGCCATCTGCCACAAGGATACAAATTTGACCCTTATAGTTGAAACACATTCTGCTCTTCTTCGTTTGCTTATAAAGGACAAAGGTGAATATTACTTATTTGTGCAGAACAAGAACCAAAAGTTAAAGGTAAAACTATATATAGCATTTCTACACTGGGAATTTAAGTTTTTTGAAACAAAGCATTTAATTACAATGTACAGTCAACAACTGGAGATTTGATCTCCTTGACGTTCTTCCAACTTTTTTTTTTAACGTAGATAGGGGAGGACTGATGTGTTCTATCTTATTCTTCTGCTGCAGATAACTGTGATCAATTGGACAGAATATTTGTGTGATTTTATTGAGTCTATTAAAGTTCCTGATTTATCTGGTCACATATCAACAATTAAGAGGGGCCATTATGGTCAATTAGATATTCAAACCAAGTTAAGGATATTGCAGGAATTGGTTAATCAAGTTATAGAAACAGATATTGTCAGGGAGAAGTTGGATGAGTATATTGAACAGCGACAAATGCTTGGAGCAACAAGGAGGGGAGAAGCCCTAGAAGAAGGAAGGAAGAAAAAGGAAGAGAAGGAAAAATTGAAGATTGAGTCTCTTGCTGGTGGAATGGTAAATGGGCATAGTAAGGATACAGAAGGAAATAATGTCGATGTATTGGCTAATGGGAATGGAAGTAGTCAGAATGGAGTGGTAGCAAAGGAAACAGAGGGCGGGGCAATTATTGCTCAACAACATCATCCACTGGATGAAAGGTACTTAATTAAAATTTTTACCCCCGCATATATTTGCCAGACACTTCAGCAAAAACACGTCCAAATGGAAATGCATGCATATGAATGGAAATGTATGCGGTTCTTTTCTTTTATTTTAGGTTCTATTATAATTCTTAACAGAGGGTGGGCCAATTTTGTCTAACAGCATCATCCATTGCATAAAAGGTTAATACTTCATTCAAATGTTTTCCCTTGCATAGGTACTTGCACAGAACCACATGTAACTAGAAATGGCTCTAGTTCACTTTTCATTTTGAATCTTGTTGTCATTTCTTGACAGTGAGAAGAAACATTTGGAATCAACATCGGTTAAAGCAGGCAAGAAGCAGAATATGGATGCAGAAGTCCTGGCAGAAAATTTGAAGGATTCATCTAAGAAGGATCGAAAGAAACCATTGAAAGATGCAAAAACTGATGTACCTGTTAGGCCTGGCAAAGATCAGAGGGTGAAATTTCTTCATAATTCGTTTGTGCATTGTCATTCTTTGTGTGTAAGTGTGTGCAAACAAAATTATCTTCCTATATTTATTATTTACTCAACGATATTAATATCACAGAAAGAATATTATGAAAGGGAAATGGAGAAACGAGTCCTCAGGACCAACCCCTTGGGTAAAGACAAGTGCTACAGTAGGTATTGGTGGTTCCGGCGAGATGGGAGGATATTTGTTGAGAGCTTGGATTCTAAGTTGTGGGGCTATTATAGTAGCAAGGAAGAGGTAAGACTTCTTAATGCTTATGACCTATTGTATTATTTTTCCTCTATTTTCTTAACTGAGTTCGTTTCCCTTGCTATCAATGCTCACTTCCAACTTTTCAATAGCTTGATGCATTGATGGGTTCACTAAACATCAAGGGTGAGAGAGAGAGGGCTCTGAAGAAACAGTTGGAGAAATTTTACAGCAGAATGTGGTGAGTGATTCTTAATTTAGTTAAAGATTTGAATATTCATAGGAAACTCTTCTAATAGATATTGGTTTTCTTTGAATCGCATTTATGCACAATTATAATATGTGATTTCCATCTCTTTCATATATTTCTTCTCCTTTTGATGAGAGTTCTAACTTTAGGACCAGCTACTCAGTGCCACTTTATCTCAGCATGCATGTCTGCTATTATAACATGCACAGTATTTTATGTCCACATATAATGTGCACCCCGTGGTGGGAGATGATCTCCAGTGGAGGGATATTCTAAATTGCAATACTCTTTCGCAACTCGTGTGTTTGTTGGACTTCCGTTATTGGTCAAAATATTTTAGGTACTCATGGAATGGTTAAATAGAAATGCCTGTATGAATCTTTTGCACCAACCACCACAACCGTTTCCCATCCCCATCTCCCAATCTCCCACCTGACATAATTTTCTTCCCACAGTTGTTTATTCTAGCCCGAATCTTGGTTTAGTTGTATAATATTTTAATACACACAGTTGGTTTTGATTTATTGTCATTTCTAAGTAACTATAATGTCATACCAATCTGCATTAGATGTTATCTGGTTCCTACTGATTTTTTAGTGAATTCAATAATCTCACTCACGGATGCTCTTACAGCGTGGAACTCCAGAAGAGATCTAAAGAGGCAGCTCAGAGGATTGCATTAGAGGAAGCTGTCCTTAGGAGATCTACTCGTGTACGGGCTCTGCCAAGAGAAAATCCTGCTAATACTTTCCTTAGGTATGTAAACAAGTGGAAGGAAGACTAACTGATCCTAAGGTGAAAAAGCTGGGCCCCATATTTTTGGTCTTAGCTACTAGTATAGGTGCTTTAGCTCACTTGGGATGCGATACATGACTAGAAATGCTTCATTCATCTCAAATCGAAATGCTAATTCATCATTTTGTTGGAAGGGAATTTGTGGACGTAGGAAATTAGTGACGGGTTAATGTCAAAAATCTGAGGGGAATGGAAATTTTTATTTATCCATTCCTTGGACATTTTGCAATTAATTGCTGTTCTTTAAGTTAATGTGTCGATATTCTTCTTCAATGTCTCGTAGAAATGATGACAGAGGAGGTAGAAGTTTTGAATATTTGCTTTTCCCATGTCTTCATACGGACCATTTGAATGTGGATACTAAGGGCTGGGTTGAGTTTGAATACCCGAATTGGAGTCCGGTCAAATATATACTGACACATTGATTGCAGATCGAATCAATATGATTTCTTATAAATTGGTCAAGCCCGCAAATTTAATCAAGTTCTAGCTCAAGCCCCAACGAAACCTGACTATCCATCCTTGAGTTTGGATCATGTTAGGCAGTTAAATTCGGATCATGTTAGGCAGGGCTTGAGCTTTTCGGCCATCTATACTTGTGGTAAGAAAATCTCACTAGTGGGTCGTGGAAGTTTCGATTTTGGCGGAGGAAAGACTTGAAAGCTGTACGATCTCACTTCTTGTTAAAACTGCCAATCTTTGTTATGGAATCATGGTTAGAAGATTAGACGTTGAATAGAGAGCAATGAAAGTTTCTTAAGAGCCATTTTGTTCGTCGGGCTATAAATGGCCAATACAAGTTATTTCACTTTGAAATGATTTTGTCTAGTTTCCGAAGAAATCTCTTATTCATTTATTCTAAGAAATATGGGAGAAACAATATTAGACAATGAAAATCCCAAGTAGCACGTCACAGCTAGGCGACAGTAATCTGTAAACAATAAAAGTTGATGAGTGTCCTTAATTGCTTCTGGAAAAAGTGAACAAGGGAGGTCTTATTCTGGTATTTGGTTTTCTTAAGCTTTAAGATTAGTCCACAGATCTTGTTGAATATGCAACAGCAAGATGAAGGACCAGAAATACCCCTAAGATCTTTTGTTCCCTCTACCCTGTCCCAATTTTGCTCTATTTTATTCACATAAATAAATGGTTGAAATGAAGTGGAGCAAAGTTGGGATAAGGTAGAGGGAACAGAAGATTTGAGGAGTATTTCTAATCCTTCGTCTTGCTGTTTCAAATTCAACAAGATCCGTGGCACATAAATGGATGGTTGAAATAAAGTGAGCAAAGTTGGGACATGGTAGAGGGAATAGAAGATCTTAGGGATATTTTTGGTCATTCGTCTTGCTGTTTCAGATTCAACAAAATCCGTGGACTAATCTTAAATCTTAAAATAAATAGTTAAGATGAAGTGGAGCAGAGTTGGGATAGGATAAGGGGGACAGAGAATCATGTCCTAAAGCCACATAAATAGATGACTGAGATGAAGTGAAGCAGAGTTAGGACAAGATAGGAACAGAGGATCATGTCCCAAAGAAAGAGTCCTCAAAATACAAGTGAATTAGAAGACCAAAGACAGGTCTGTTTCCTTGTACACATACTGAATATAGATGCATACAATATCTTAATGCTCCAAAAATTTATCAAGATTCATATGTTAATTTTACCTTTGATAGCATGAATGGATTCCTATAATCAGTCACAAATTACTTACGTCTTTTAGAAACATGTTAAGTACGACTTCTTCAAACGCTATTGAACAGGCCTTAGGCTCAGGAAAAAGCAAATGATATATGAGATGCATGTCCCGGTTGGCTAACCGGGTATACCCTCATCTTACAGGGAACGAAAACAAGTACTGAGCACATGATTCTAAAATACATAAAGCTAGAAGTCTATACAAATCTTGAATAAAATATCACACCCTAATTAATATTAATCCAAAAGAATGAAATAGTCAAAACGATGTGATAAAGATGCTATAAATAAATATGCTCAAGTGTTGTTTTTCTTATTATTGTTAAATCTCTCTTCGATAGGAAAGAACGGATTGCTAGTTTAGAAAATCTGGAATATATGGTCGGTGAGTAATTAGGGTGGTCACATAAAGAATCCGGCCACCTAACTTTTATCGTAGTTAATGATATCCATAAAAGCATCAATATACTGTGTAAGTCAGAAAAATTAGTCCTTGTAGCGTTATTCAAGCTTGAACAATGTAAATTGTAAATATATTTTAAAAGACCTTCCATTTCTGTCGCCTGCATTGTAAAGATTGTATCCTTTTATTTGATTCACCGCAAACCTACCTTGAATTCTCATATATAGAGATTAAGTGGCCTGTCATGAAATACCATCAATTGAACTGTGAGTAGAAAAATTAAATGGAAGCAGTGAGAGTTCAAGCCATTGCTTCTCAGTCCTTGTCTACTGGTTCCATCCCTGATGAATTCATTAGATCGGAGGAGGAACAACCTGCTATGACAACATTCAATGGCCCTGCTCCTGAAATTCCCACAATTGATCTCAGAGACCCTGATCAAAACAAGGTCGTGAGTTCCATATCTGAAGCTTCCAGGGACTGGGGGATATTCCAGGTTGTGAACCATGGAATCCCCCATCAAGTCATTGCCAAGTTACAAGCTGTTGGGAAGGAATTCTTCGAACTCCCCCAGGAAGAGAAAGAGCTTTATGCTAAGCCTCCTGATGCTAAAGACATAGAAGGCTATGGAACTAAACTGCAGAGAGATCCTAACGAAAAGAAGGCATGGGTTGATCACCTTTTCCACAGGATTTGGCCTCCTCTATCCATTAACTATCACTTCTGGCCTAAAAATCCTGCTTCTTACAGGTCTGTATGATGTTCTGATATGCAATGCCGCTTTATATGATTAATGGCTGATGTATTGTTGTGAATGTAATTAATGCAGAGAGGCTAACGAGGAGTACGCAAAGTACCTGAGAGAAGTGGCGGATAGGCTGTTGAGATTCCTATCTCTCGGGTTAGGACTCGAAGAACATGTAATTAAAGAAGCAGTAGGTGGCGAAGAATTGGAATACATGTTGAAGATCAACTATTATCCACCGTGTCCTCGTCCCGATTTGGCCCTTGGCGTGGTTGCTCATACTGATCTTTCTGCTCTGACGATTCTTGTGGCAAATGAGGTTTCTGGTCTCCAAGTTTTTAAGGATGAACAGTGGATTGATGCCAAGTACATCCCCAATGCCCTTATCATTCACATTGGTGACCAAATTGAGGTCTGTTTGTTCTTGTTCTTAAATATCTCACCAATTCAATTTGCTTCTTTTAATCTGTTGGGACTTCGAGATAGATCAGAAATTGTGTTCTTCTTTGAACTAAACAGATATGTTAAATCTAATTAATTTAAATGACAGGTCGTTAGTAACGGAAAGTACAAGAGTGTGTTGCATAGAACTACAGTTGCGAAGGACAAAGCAAGAATGTCATGGCCAGTATTTTTGGAGCCACCGGGCGAAACGATCGTTGGTCCTCTTCCACAACTCATAAACCAACCACACAATCCTCCTAGATATAAATCCAAAATGTTCAAGGACTATGCTTATTGTAAACTAAACAAGCTTCCACAGTAACTCTATCTGATTCCACATTTAACATTTCGGGTCTTTGTCCTGTTGGCATGGAAATAAAATAAGATAAGATTAAAGTTTTTTTATTTATTATCTCATAATTAATGTTTAAGTTGAACTTTATAAAATTTTTTAGTATTAAATTAATTAAACTAAAAATTTAATTTAATTTAAATATAGTGTATTAATTTTAGATGGATCAAATTCAAACTTCTTTATTAAATCTAATGTTTTAAAAACTTGACCAAAAGTTAAACAGATAAAATAAAAATTTTAAAGTTTAAAAGATTAAGTTGTTATTAGATTGTTATAAAACAAATTAAATTAAATTAAAAATTTTCAAATATGATTGAAAGAGATTGTGCTTATCTCTTAAATAATTTAGAATTTAATTGAAAAATAAGATTATTAAATAAAAATTAATTAACTAATTTTAATTTATAAGAACTTATTAATTTATGAAAATTGATCGATAAATTAATAAATTGATCAGTTTTAAACAATAACAATTATAAATTAAACTAAAAAATTAAAAATTGAAACAAAAATTTGGATAATTTAAGATTTTATAGTTGAATCAGTGAATAGGTTGAACTTTTTAATTATTAATTAAATCGTATTTAACTAATGCAAATTAGCGAGTGATTTATTTACTGAAAGAAGGTCATTGTCATATTGGTTTTCAATATTTAAATCGAGGTATAACTAAGCGGACAAGTGTCGAGATGGTAATGGCTATCTCTCACAATTTGAAAATTTGAATCATTGGCGCGGGCTCATAAATACTCGTCGGTTACTACAAACACCTCCTCTAAGAAATTACATTGTCTCTACACTCTCTCTTCTTCTTCTTTCGTCTCCGTCGAATCCATAGTCGATTCCGATGCTAAACTCATCCGGAGTCGTCTATGATGGATCAGAGTAACATCTCCTCACTGTGAGCAAAACTTAGCCTACAGATTCAGCATGTTCAAGACTAACCTCTGCTTTGTCAGATGCCAGCGGGTGGTGGATTTCTTCGCTGTACATGGCGTCACATAGTACTCTGAAGTCACGTCGCGAGAGTTCGCTGGCAGTTTCTATGCTTGAGACGTCTCCATCTAACCGCCGACGACTATTACAAATATGCAAGAGTCACGATATCGTTGCTGAGCAAAGCATGGTGTATTCTGTTTCAGCTTCTCACAAAACCTCAGAGTCGATCATCGTCTGGTAATATATCTATATATATTGGGTGTCTGTGTGTGTGTGCTCTGCTGCTGCTTCTAAGAAAACCGCTCACTAGATCATCGTCTGGTAAGTTTTATTTGATATGTGACAGTCGGAAAAAATCTGCAATAAGCTATACTACTTATTTTGTTACGTCTGGCATTCTAGAATTTTGTTTTAGTATGTGATTTTATCTGTTTCTTAAGTTTACGGCATATGCTTATTTAGTGCATTTTGAGGCAGCGATATTGTGTTAATATGAGATCAACTATTTACCGGCGGGAAGCGATTAAGTACTAGAAAATATGAAGAATAAAACAATGAAACTTAAAAGAGTACGGAGTTCTTTTTTCAATTTCTGATTGGCAGTAATGTTAGTTTGCAATGTAGAAATTTATTTACGCATCTAGTTGCATTCCCTGTGTTATTTTAGTAATAAAATGAGAAAATAATAAAATCATGTAAATGTTCTATGCATAATACTAGATCATTATCTCTTGGGAAAACAAAATCGACAATCCTTTTATCTCTTGTTTGATTAAAAAAATGTTATATGTGCAATGTTTTTAGTTGCCATGTGCCTGAATTCTTGTTGCATTCAGAGCAGATCTTCAAAATCATCAACAACAGCTTACGATTATCGTTTTCTTTTTAATCTTGTCTCGCATGTCCTTTTATGCAACTATATTTTTACCTTGCCTTGTTTTTACGTAGTCTGTCCAGTAAGCTTAAATTTTGATTACCAAATGCACTTCAAATTTTGACTACCAAATGCACTTCAAATTTTGATTTAAATCGGTCTGAATTCAGTTATTCATAAAATTTATTTTTTTAAGGACAATCTTAACTGTTTTGAACTTTTAGAACTAAAAACAAGTCAAACTTCAACCTAGTGATTACACATTGTGGAGATTAGACTTTATCACTCTATTTGATGTTAAAACATATTAAACTTACTTCAAATTGTTTAATATCATCTAAATTTGATTAAACTTACTCGATTTCATCTTGAACGTATTCATAGGTTGAATTTAAACTAAAAAAATTAAAAATAGGTTAGAATTGAATTTAACAAAAGTGCAATTTTCTCTAATTAAATGTGAGCTTAGTTCTCTTGTATGTTAATAGCATTAATTACAGCTAAACTTTTTAAACTTTCAGACAAAAATAAGTCAATCATGATTCTTACGAATGATTAAGTCTATTTAATTTCTTTTTAAAAAGCAATATAATCTTGATCAAAAATACCGATTTGGTTTAACATTAATATTTGATTGTTATGAAATTGAATATAATTATGGACAAATATTAAAATTTACCTGGATAGAAGAGAATTAAACTTGGTATATAAGGAATTTTTTATTTAGTTACATACGACTTAAAAGTGCTATGAGTCGTTTAGTATATTTAATTTAAATTGAATCATATAGCCTTGCTCGTAAATTTAAGAATAACGATAATTTTTAGTATTCAAAGACAAGTCGAATGACATAGATTTCACTTCAGGTATCTCGATCTAGACATTAGTAATTTCATAGTTGATACGAATTGAATGCACTCAGAGACGTCATTTAAAGTATTTTGATTAAAAAGCAAGTCAAATTTGAACTAGGTGAAATATTGTTCATGCTTAAATGAGCTTGGCCATTGACTTAACAAAATTAAGCAATACAACCTAAAGTATAACAATATTTTCAGTATTTAGAAATGAGAACAAGTAAAACTTGTATTTAGTGAAAAACTTTTCACCTGGAATTAGAGTCAATCCAATTACATAACATTCTATCAAATGTTTAAGCTATAGAGCCTTAATAAACTTGGAAGGCATTATAGTTTAACATTGTATTTGACGTTTAAAATAGATTCGGCTTATCTAGCATTGCATAAAACTTATTAAAATGTGGTTCACCAATTTCATAAATTTTAAGATATTCGATATGAGCTTGATAATATGGACAAAGTGAATTTGAACCATTTTAACTAATTCTGGATTTTGAATTTTGTATGTGATGCGATTGATTATCTGCTGCTTTATCATGTTTACCGGATATGCTTATTTATTGCATTTTGTGGTCTAAATGTAAGATAACTATCTATCGGAGGAAGCAATTAATACTAGAAAATGTGAAAATAACAATGAAATACGAAAGTATGGAGTTCTTTTTTCAACGCCTAAGTGGTGATGTTAGTTTGCAATGTATAAATTTATTTTAGCATCTACTTGCAATACTTGTGCGGTTTTAAGAATAATAAAATCATGTAAAATAATAAAATAACTTATCTCACGAGGAAACAAAATCGAAAATCCTTTATCTCATGTTTGATAAAAACACAAGAACTTATATGTGTAATAGGTTGAATTTTCTTTTAGGCTGAATCCTTTTCTATTTAATCTTCCCTCGCTTGACCTTTCATCCAACGCTTTTTGACATTGCCTTGTCGTAAAGTAGCGTGTCCTGTACAGCTTAAGGCCGTCGAAAATGGCAAGATAGCGTTGAGGGCTTTTACTTTATATTGTTTTTTTATTGGACTAACCAAGTGTTCAGATGGACTTAAATTTTTATTCACATGGACCATTTATTTTAAAATGTTTTAGGGACAAATTTGAAGTTTTTATAAAATTTATTTTTTTAGGGACATATTTAACTTTTTGAACTAAAGATGTGTTGAACCCCGTCCTGGTAATTGTGGATATAACACTTATATCTATTTGATGTTTTAAACATATTAGATTAGTTAGGTTTGCCTTGAATTGTTTAACATACTCTAAAAGTGATTAAATGCATAATAATTGGTCCCATAACATTAATTAGACAAGTCCAATTACGTATGAACTTAAAACTGATCCAAAATATAGGAACATATTTAACATAATATGTAGCTTCTTTAATTAAATTTGGCCGTTTAGATTTTCTAAATGTTAATAGCATCAATTATAGCTCAAACATTTTGAACTTTCAGAACAAAAATAAGTCAAAAAAAAACCTTGCTAACACTTAATAGTCATCAACTTGAATATGTTTGACCACAAATTCAAAAAATTACATGCATAAAGTTGATTAAACTCAACATATTGAGAATAATTTTGCTACATTATGCCATCAGTCATTACTCTTTTTAACGTAAAAGAGCTTGACAGTTCAATTGCAAATATATCGAATATTGAGGACTAAAAAATGGCAACTTATGTTTAATGAAAAAAATTTCTTCCCTTTGCCCAATTTACAAAAGAAAGTTTTATAATCTTAAGTACATTTTAAGATATTAGAAAAATATTTTGTATCATGTTTAAGACTAAACTATCTAACATTTTACTAACTCATTTCAATTTGATTCGATCCACAATAACAAATAACAAATATCATCAATGGTAAGTCTTTTTTATAGAAGATAATTTAATGTATTAAGTAATAAGTAAATAAAACTTTACAAATTTCATAAATTTTAAAATATTTGATTATAATTTAAAATATATTAAAATTGTAATTTATTTATTTAATTAATGTCAAATAAAGTATTGATTTCATAAAAGTTTATTATTACATATTTAATATTGTATGTTCAACACTTTTCAAAACAAATTAAAGACGGTAATGATAATCAACATTTCAAAAATATCATTACGTTAAATTTGAATAATATCTTATAAAATATAAAATATACATATATTAAAGAAAGATTATTTATATTAAATGAATTATTCACTTGTAACATTTTTGTATTAAAAAATACTTAAATATATTTTTGTGTTAAAATTTGAAATTTAAAAATAAAATGAATAAAATAATCTTAAAAGATTTGATTGGTTTACTTTTCTTAATCTTATTTATGTTTTCATCTTTTAAGAATTTATGGAATCTCCGAAATTCAGAGTAGTTTTTTAATGTTGCTTTTTCACAAAATTAAATATATTATTAATAAGTTAGAAATTCACATTTATTGTTTGATATTTATTTTAAAATAACAAAATTATAGGTTAGTAATTCATATTTACTGTTTGACATTTACTTTAAAATTACAAAGCTAAAAAGTTATTTTTATTTTATATGTTTTCTACAAAAATGTCATTGTTATTGCTTTAAAATGAATATAATTAAAAATACTTAATATTTATAATATTTTAAATTAAAAAAATACATAATTGAATTTATTTTTTATTAAAATTTAAGCCCTAAAACTAAAAAGAAGAAAATAATCTTAACCATTCGATCGATTTACTAAGATTGTTTAATTTTAATTTTTAAGTTTTTATCTTGACAGAATTTATGTAATCTCCAAAAATTAATCTATTATAACATCAAATATATTACTATTGGTACAAGTAATACTTAATAATTGAAACTGTTATTTGAATATGTATTTTGAAATAACAAAGATGAATATCTAATATTTCTAACTGTTTTGTTTTGTTAATTAATATTAATTCCAAAATAAAGAAATATTATTTCATTTTATGTTTTTAAAGAAATAATACAAATTGCTTTTATTTAAAAAACTTTAATTTCGAATACTTAATAGTTATGATTATTAACAAGAGTGAAAGAAATCCTTGAATGACTATAATTTTGTACCAAATTTAGAACTAAATCTAGCATGAAGAAAATAACCTTAACCATTTAATTAATTTAATTTCTTTTCTTAATTTTTTGTTTTTCATCTTTTAGGTGCACGCAAAAAATTAATATTATCCGTTTAGTGTTGTAATTTTATTATAAAACTTGCTATATTATTTAAAGTAACAATTTGAAAACATAAAATAAAAGTTAAATCAAGTAATTTTTAAATTAAAGTTCAAGATTTAACGTGGATGGTAACTTTAATATATTTATAGATATATCAAACATATTAATTTTGATTTGTTATTAATTTAATAACATAAATATAATAAAATACTACAAATAAACTTTGTAATTCATTGAAAATTCTGTAAATTAATATTAGGTAATTTTGTATTCATGTTTAACTTCAAATATAGAAGACTTGAGATTGTGTAATTTAATATTAAGTAATTTTTAATTCATGTTTATTTCAAATATATAGGACTTGAAATTGTTTGCATCAATTTTCAAAAGTTAAACTTAAAGATATAGACTAATATTTTTATATAAATTTCTTGTTTTAGAACAATTCATGCACTAATCTGAATAACATTTTATTTGAAAGTTAATTATATTGATTGTTAATAAAAGAATTTTACTTTATATTAAATAAAATTTTATTTAATGTAACAAAGGGTAGTATAATTAGTTGATGGATTGCTATATTATGACGTTCATAAAATTATAAACAAGCAATATAGAATACTTACCTTAATAATGACAGATAAATGATGCAAAGCTCGGCTAGATAACGCAAAAACTCCAGATAGTGGTTTGCATGTCAACTGTGTTCTTCCGATTCATCGAATGCAGTAAGCTTTCAGCAATTGAATGAATATTGGCAATGCAGACGTGTATTTTGCCAGACGCCAAGCTAATGCAACATCAAGAAGTCAAGTACCTCAAGAGCATTACTACTGTTTCTGAAGGCTTTGCTCTAATTTTAAACCTAAATTATTTATTCCCGTGACCAGTAAAACTCAACTCAACGTAACCTCTATATACATTCAGGGTTTCATGTTGACGAGATGAACTTTTTCTTCTGTTGCTAAAACAGTTACCGTGAGAATTTTTATAGTTATTGTTGCTACGAAGGGATGACCTTTACATTAATTAGGTACCAATAATACTTCTTGACATGGGTATATTTATGAGAAATTGTACATGTTATCTCCTTAAGGATATACTAAGGCTACTCCTAATCAAGTTTGTCATTTGAGGTCTTTGTATGGCCTTTAAGTAAGCCTCACGACAATAGAATCATGAGCTTACTTTTTCTCTTTGTCAACAAAATTTTGTACAATCTGCTCATGATCCATGTTTGTTCATTAAATCTAAATAAACTGAGTACATACAAGCTCAAATGAGGTTTCATCCTAAAACCAATTGATATTAGGAGGAGTAACTCATTAAACTTATATGCATGCTCAAGGCTATATATTTTTTGAATGTGGAAAAAAATTTCACTTATATTTCAACACGCCCCCTTCACGTGTGGGCTAATTTACGGCCCAACTCGTGCCACAGTTTATCGTAACGAGGTGATGACAAGTAACCTAAGAGCAACCTGCTCTGATACCATGTTAAAGTTTATATAATTGGACCTAAATAAACTGAGTATATACAAGCTCAAATGAGGTTCCATCCTAAAATTAATTGGTATTAGGAGGAATAACTCATTAAGCTTATATGCATGCTCAAGGTTATATATTCTTTTCACGTAGGACAAACTCTCACTTATTTCAACATGTCACCTTTACTTGTAGGCTAATTTAAGGCCCAACACGTGACACTGAATATCGTGTCAAGGTGGTAATGATTGCTCAAAGAGTAAGCCGCTCTGATACTATGTTAAATTTTGTATGATTAGGCCTAAATAAACTGAGCATATATAAGTTCAAATAACGTTCTATTTTAAAATAAATTAGTGATAGGAAGAGTAACTCACTAGATTTATATGCATGCTCAAAGTCATATATTCTTTCAACATAATTGGTACTGTATTGTCATAAAATCGATTAAAGATTAAATAAAATGAAAGAATTTAAAATATACGATTGAAGAAAATTGTCCTTAATTTAAAGTTTAATTGAAGATAGAGATTGTTAAATAAAAATTAATTAATTAATTTTAGTTTATAAACAATTAGTTACAAAAATCGTTCAATTAATTAATAAACTGATCAATTTTTAACAACTAAGAGTTAGTAAAATAAACTGAACGAAAAAAATTAAAAACCAAAGCCAAAAGTATGTTCATCCAAAATTTTTACAATTAAACTGATCAAACTAGTTCGATTTTTAATCTTAGACTCTTTTTTGGTTTTATATATATCTTTTACTGTGCATTGAATAAATTATTAGCGTGTGTATGTAATAATTTTTAAATTATACTCAATTGTCATCTTTTATCTTTTAATTGTAAGTTTTGCGATCACCCTTAATTTTTAATTTATTAAAAATGTGTTGGATGAATATTAATAAATTGATAGGATTGAGATTGATTTTATCTTGCCAATTTGATTTTATGACCGTTTTAATATTAATAAAACCTTTTAAATTTATATCACTCAGTTTGGATTGATGCCATACCTTACCATCTTTGTTTGCGCCTATGTTTGTTCTAATCTATAGAAGACTTTCAGGTGCAGATAATTAATAACAGGACCGATTATAGTCAACAATTCCAACCAAACTTTTGGTCCTACATGAACTTACAAGTCAATGTAAAGGCTGTGACTAGCTATTAATATTTAATACGGTCCCCTTAAGGCGTTGATACTGAGAATCAAGAGGCGATCAATTTTAAAAGTTTAAAAGTTTAATAGGTAATAAATTTTTATAAAATTAGTTAAAATTTAAAGAATTTAAAATATAATTGAAGGAGATTATAATTAAATTTAAAATTAATTAAAAAGAGAAACTATTAAATAAAATTTAATTAGTTTCTTATAGCTTATAAACGATTAGTTTACAAAAAATCAACCGATTAATTAATAAATTGATTAATTTTTAATAACAAATGTTATTAAAATAAATTAAATCGAAAAATTAAAAATTGAACTCAAATGTTGGCTGATTCTAAACTTTTACAATTAAATCGATCAAATCAATTCAATTTTTTAGTCCTAAGTTCTTCTTGGTTTTAAATATATAATTCTACATCTATCAAAAAGTAAAAATTAAGAAAATTTCACATATAAAAATTGAAATCATAGTCCAATCTCTTTAAGTTTAGTATTTGAGATATAATGACAATATAACGAAAAAGCAGCTGTACCAGTGAATTTATGAAGCAAAAACTATTTTCTCCATCTTTTTTTCACTGACTTGAATTACATGTGGCTTTCTAAATATTGTATAAGAAATAGTCTTTCCATTAATTAGAGAATATTGCGTAATATTGGATATTTTTAAATTTTGCGTATCAATAAAATTTTTACTGAATTATTATTTATGTTAAAATTTGGTTATTTGGTACTTGTAATACGACCACAAAAGGCAAATTCTTCATTTTCTTTAATTACTATTAGACAAAAAGCTCTCAAATTGTTAGATTTTATAGGATTAAGCTCAAATAAGTTGAGCACACACAACCTCAAATAAGGTTTCATTCTAAAAATAATTATCTCATTTGGACTTGTATGTGCTAAATTAATTTGAGCTCAATCTTATAAAATTTAACATGGTATCAGAGCTAGTTATTTTTGGGTTAGTTGTCACCACCTCGACACGATAGACTGTATCATATGTTGGGTCATAAATTAGCACACACATGAGGAGAGAGTGTTGAAATATAAGTAGGAGTTTATTCCACATGAGAATAATATATGACCTTGAACATGCAAATAAGCCTAGTAAGTTACTTCTCTTATTATTAATTGGATTTAGAATGAAACTTCATTTGAGCTTGTATGTGTTCGGTTTATTTGAGCTTAATCTTATAAAATTTAACACAAATAACAATCACCTAATTTGTTAAAAATGTGTTGGATGAACATTAATGAATTGATATGATTGAGATTAGTTTCATCTTGCCTGTATGGTCATTGTCAACTTTAAAAAAATAGACAACAATTAAATTAATTTTGATATATTAATTTTTTAAATTAAATTTAGTTAATTATAAGAAGATATCATTCTCTTTGATTCTTAAGTATTATAAAGACAAGCTTTAAGTCATCAAAATATATAAATCAATTGGGATGTGTCCAAATTGTCAAGATATCACCCTATTATTTTAAAAAATGAATAAAAAATGGACAAAAAGTGTGAATTAGGTTTAATAAGGTTTAAAAAGTGAACAAAAATAACCTTATTAATTAATACTAGTTTAATAAGGTTAGAGTACAAATTGATACAAAAAATTATAATATGAGGTTATTTAAATATTGAGGTCTAAATCATACCTTCAACTTAAATTTTGGTGTTAGAATCTTAATACTTATTATGTTGGCCAATATTTATTTATATATCATGTTATCACCTTCATATCACAATAGATTTTTTTCTGGAGAGCTCACATTTTGACTATGTTATCACCTTCATATTTTGGTACGGGCACGCACCATTTGTATTTTTGTTTGCACACTACGGTATGTGCTGTCATATACTGAACACACTTTCTTCTTCATTTACCCTTCTGATTCCAAGTGCTTGGAAAGTGGAAACTGAAATTACATGGTCTCTCTCTTTATTTATACTCCAAATCTCTGTTTTCCCTACTATTGAAGAATGCATAAAATGGTTAACTGGTGACTGTATTTAGGTCGAGTGCTCTGATCTATACAGTCTGTGTCCATTCAACTCAAAAAAGGCTGAATCAAAGTGTCATCCCATCTGGTTTCGAACTTGGAAGGCCGGCCCGGTTAAGTCCGAACAGATCAATTTTAGTAAAATATCATTTTAAGAGAGTTGGACTGTTCGATCCATGGCAAACACATACCATTATTAGCATCTCAATCTATGTGGCCTCTGCAGACGTACCTGATCAAATCTTTTACTCACTGTCGTTTTTGGCATCCTAAAGAGCACAAAGAAGCAATAGTCTGACTAGTCATTCTTAAACACAGACAGACAGGACACTTGCTTGGTCAAAGTAACAGTTTAAACATTTTCAAACACCATCTAACAACCCACCGGCAAGCTTCCAGTCTCTGTCCTCCTCTCTCCCTCTCTTGGACTCCCCGACTTATTTCAACTTTCATTTCATGGAGAAAAGACCAGAGTCAGAGAATGGAAAGAGGCTTCGATGCAAGAGAGAATTGGTGCACTGTCCTCCCAAGCGCATGTTATCGGTGCCACCGGTGATGAAATCGCCGTTCGTCGAGGCCAAGCCGGCGGCGATAGCCGTTGAGTTGAAAATACTGCTGAGAACAGCAGATATGCCTGGTCCAATGCAGGAGCGTGCGCTCCGTTGTACCAGGTCATTACTCGACGCCAATCTCGAGAAGAGACCGAACCCTACTCGTATTGCTATGTCTCTCAAGAAGGTACGTAAAATCTTGTGAAATGCTCCAATGCTTTATCAGACGAAGGAAAAATTGCAAATTTAGAGATACCCATTTTCGAACAGGATTGAGATCACTGTAAAGTTTTGTTTATCCTAAACTCCTTCATGTCTTTTTTGTTTCAGGAGTTTGATGGTGTTTATGGTCCTGCATGGCACTGCATTGTTGGGAAGAGTTTTGGGTCCTTCGTCACTCACTCGAGTGGTAGATTTATATACTTTTCAGTGGACAACCTCTGTTTTCTCATCTTCAAGACAGAGGTCCTACCATTATCTAACACTAATGCTTAGAAGCAAAACCTTCATTTCTATGCTATTTGAAGTTCTGAGCTTTCTTTTATGCTTATGTAGCTTCATAACGTCCATGAGTGTATCGTTCTGAATCAGGGTTTCGATTATGGAAGAACAAGTCAAGTAAGAATTAAAGAATTGAGTCTATAATACCAATATCTTGAGATTTAGAAATGAGATAAAGATGTCTTCTTATAATACCAGTCTTTAATCTAGTTTGATATCTGGCACATTATACCTTCCTTTGGAAGTCTAAAAACGTGTATTTTGAACACAACGCTTACAATAAAATAAAATATTTAAAAAAGTTTAGAATAAACCTTAATTAGGTTGAAAGATAATAACTGTCACGTTAATTAAATGTTATATTTACATTGACTTGATATTATTTTTTATTATTTTTAATAAAAAAGAGAACTTTACAATCACGTAATTAATTTGGACTTACTTTTTGAAATATGTAATAATAGACTTATTTTTATTAATTTTTATTAATCTCTAATTAGATTAATATATTTAAGGTAAAGTCAAAAGTTGGGTTCTAAGTTCTACCCTTTTATCCATCCCTAATATGAATCACTCCATTAGAGTGATTAAGATCCAAATCCAAGTTCCATAGTCACCATCATGGATCCAATTTATCTTTTCATATTAAAAATAAACATGGAATATATACTAAAAATTAAATATCAAATAGTAAAACTTAAAATCGATTGAAGATAATTCATACTCCTAATCAACTTCCACGGGAAACCATAATCCTTTTTTCCTATAGTAACAAGGATTCCTTCACACTATCCTTTACCTCATGTCCAAACCAATCAGTTGCTCTTCGCATCAGAATCTGCAGCACAAGCTCTACATCCATGGTTAGAGGAGTGTGTGCAACCGCAAATTATGATCATTATGTTTTTTTGCCATCTTCTTTCTATAATACTGACCTGGTTATGGAAGATTGCTTCTATAGTAGTGATGATACTGCTTTTATGAGAGACTTGATGTGCACCGACGATGTTCTTGGTTTCTACAGAAGGGAAAGAGTTACGAGGTCCTTCAGCGAGGTCTAGACCCGAAACTCTTTATTCACTAAGATTATGTTTGGTTAGACGTAAAGTTTTTAATGAAGTAGAATGGAATATAATGAAATGAAATGATTTATAATAGAATAAAACGTAAATGAATGTAATATTAGAAAATTGTTGTTTGGGAGAAATGGAAGGGTTCATAATATAATATAGTGAAATGTTGTTTGGATGAAGGGTTTATAATGTAATATAGTGTAAAGTTGTCTATCATTTTACATTATATTCTAAACTTCCAAAATCGAAAGTTTTTTATTTTTACTGTTTACGATGGAATGAGATGTAATATGAAACCCTCATCTTCTATCTCATTCTATTTTATTCTATTATAAAACCTC
>JANSVB020033225.1:0-17597 GCA_025504935.2 Erythroxylum haughtii
TTAGCAATATATATGAGGGTGAGTCTTGGAACAACTGATAAAAGTTGAGATCACATGTTTGAATCACAAAACTATGAGTATGTGACGAAATGATGGTAATGTTGGAGGGTAGCCAATTAAAACTATGAGTATGTTTATAAACCGGTAATAAAAGGAGTTAAGGAAAAAAAGTAAAAAATTAAATTAAGATAAAATTACTTCTTGTATATTGTACAAGAAGAGGATTACCATTTATAGTTTATAGCTTGATACAATAATAAGTATTATTATAACAGAAAGCTAATTAAAGTGTAGATAAGATTACAAAAACCAATGGTATTCTAAGAGCTGTATCAGAATACTAACAAAAGTATAGGTAAGGATAAGAGTTATTATTTTCCTAATAGAGTTATGATTATCATATCAAAAGGGCAAATTCTTTCGTCACTATTGCTTAGCAATATATATGAGGGTGAGTCTTGGAACAACTGATAAAAGTTGAGATCACATGTTTGAATCACAAAACTAACCTCTTTATAAAAATTATAAAAGAAAAAATGCATACTAAAGTGACAAATTTTGTGAATTAGGGTACATTGATGTTAACAATATATATAGATATATAAAAATACATAGTGAATTACTTGAAGATGATTCTTGGTCCGGATAAAGCAAAAAGGTTAAACCGTTTTACACTGAGAAAAACCAAACTATTCTATGTTCGTTACATGACATGATTACGTTAAGGGTGTGCTTGTTTAGTGGGTATAAGGAAAGAGGAATGGATATGGAATGAAAAGTAACGATTGGTAAGTAACTATGATTGGATAGCTTATATTTTGATTCCTCATTTTTAGGCATTATTCCATTCCTCTTGTAATCCAGAGGAATGGGAGTGATTGCTCTATATTTTTCGAGCGCATTTTGTCAGTGAAGAAGCTAGCAAGACAACGAGTTTTCACAAAGGAGAGCGTGGTGTTGTCGAAGCACCCTTAATATTAGCAGCACCATATGATGGTAGTCACGTAGAACTAGTTGCCTCTAGTGATGGCTATGCTACATATGCATCAATATCAGCATCTTCCAGCTTAGAGGTTGGCATTCAAGTCTCTAGGAAATTGGTTTTATAAAAGATTGAGTTTTTAGTGTTTGAAGCGGGTGGTACGACGTTATTACTGAAATTAGCCTCATTGATTTTGTAACACCCCACTCCCACAGGACCCGAACCCGACATCTTAGGTAATATCCGAGTCCATGCTGTGTGAGAGTAGTATGCTAGAGCACTCAATCATTCAAATACTCAGTACAATTTTTTTTAAAACAAAGCAATGCACACGTATGCGGAAATCAATTATAAAATTGACCACACTTTATTTCATAAATATTTGCATTTACAACATATCAACCCTTACATGAATTATCAAATTTCACTTTTCACTTGGGCCCATTTCTAAGTCAAAACACTCATAATCATAATATTAGTACACTTCATAATCAATTACAAAATACTTGAAGTCATATTTTCATTGCATTGCAAAATCATTTACTAGCCTTTCCAAATTGGAAAGTTATTACATTTCAAAATCATTCATATACATATTGTACAGTATGCATAGAATACATAATTTTATACAAAAATAAGAAAAAAATTCAATGTAGATCCGAATTGATCCCGACCTCTATCTTTCCCTTGCATGCAGTAAGTATACTTACGTTTGTCTAACAGGGTATTCTTCGGAGTCCTGAAAATATTTGCAAATTTTGGGTGAGTTTTTTGAACTCAATGAGTGACCATCATTGATGGCTCACCCAGTCACATAACACATAATTCTCATCAATTCACATCATTCCCATTTCACATTCAATACATTTAATCATTCATATTATGCATATACAGTGCACATAAGACTCACTTCCCATTTATTATTTTGTTATGATCGAGTGCCTAAGCTGTCCCTTAAGGGCCTCATTGATAACTATCCCTTATCCACTTGGGGGATATAGGGCTCATTAAACGTTGAGCTTGAGGCTCTGAATCACTTTTGAGCTCAAGGCTCATTTTCATTCGTTGAGCTTTAAACTCTGATCGGTGGCTACTCTGGTCACAACAGCCATTATGTTTCATGCATTCATGAAATGGAATGCATCAATTACATTTGCATATTTCCATTCACTCACATTCACATATCATCAGACCTTAGTCCAGCATTCAACATTTAAGTTGAGAATCACAATTTCATACATATGCAAATGCACATTCAAAACACATTTGTCATCGAACCGTGGTTTGGCATTTAACAATCATATGATGCACACTTATTTCATCTCATTCACATACAAGTAGCACTTCAATATACCAATCAACATCACAAACATTGGACCTCCTGTCTGAAATTCAACACAATCATTCACATTCATATGAGCATTCAGTAGATAATCAATACAAAATTCAAAACAGATCAAATAATGAAATGAGACCGTCTCCGTCTACTCATAGTATGCTCCAGATTAAAATTTGCTTCAAAGGTCTGGAAATTTTGGGATGATGGCACTCAATATGTTCTTCTATATCATGCAAAACATACACATATCACAATTTGCACTATTATAAGTGTTTAACAATGCACATGTATGCAATGAAATATGTACCATGCATGTTCATGACAATCTTGGGTATTTTTCCAATATCCTCGTGATATAATTCATTCAATACCGAAACTCACCTAATTATAATTTACACTTAAGTTTATACCTCAATAAAACCATCGAAATCAAAATTCATTACTTATTAAATCACTTTTAGATTTCTCCAAAACTGAATTTCATCTCTATTGTTCTCATACTAAAATAGTACAATATCCTTAATTTCCATCCTAAAATTGGAAGTCTTAGAGATTGTATAAAAATTTGCATTCTTCATGTAATTTGTAGCCTCATTTCTCTGCTTTACTCCAAATCAAAAATCATCTCAGTTGTATGACTATAGATCAAGATATAACTAAAATACCCAAACATGTTCAGTGAAAACACGCCAATTCATACTCTTCCAACAGATTTTATCACTTTATTTCGATCAAACTTTTCCAAATAAATTCCTAATGCCACAATTTTTCATAGAGAGGTATAAATATGTGTTAGGAATCTATTGGTTCAAGAATCACGGCATTTGGAGGTCAGATGGTGAAGTTATGGCCAAATTAGTCAAACATGATTATATCTTCAATCCTATTATACCTATTTTGGTACAACTTGTATAACTTTCTCTAGAGACCTCTGATTGAGGCTATTCTTAGACTATTTAAAAGAAGACTTCCATATCTACGACTCTTGTGAAGACTCCAAAGTGAAATTCTGACATTTAGAGACACATGTCCGTGCGAAATCACATAGTCAGACCTTGTGTCTTTCAGGTCAGACTGTGTTTTTTGCATCAAAAACACACGGGCCATGTGAATCAACATGACTTGACCATGTAACCCTCGGGTTAACTAAAATTTTCATCTCCAAAACCATTCCAAAGGATCATAAACCCATTCCAACATCACATATACTCTTAATCTTCCCAAATTCACCATTTTCTAATGCAATATCATTCCATAATCATTCACACACTAATCAAATTTCATTCATTCTCAATTCTCAACTCATTTAATTTATCATCTCCATGGATAACTTCTTCAAAGACACTAAATTTCAACTCAACATCATCCATGCACATTTCATAGTCCATACTTGATCATAAACACCCAAAATATAACACTCTCTCATACACTCAAAACATAACACAACATAAACATTCATCCACAAATTTTGCTGCACCTAGTTTCTAATTTCATGTCAAAATTTGAGGCTCTTAAAGACAGAATTTAAATTCTATATCTTCATAAGAAATGTATCCATATGTCTCTAGTTTAATCCAAATGAAGAATCATCCCATTTAGATAACCATAGAAAAAGTTATGGCTAAAACACTGAAGCATACTTAGTGAATATATTGCTGCTAAATTTTTTCCAGCTCAACTATCCATTTTGTATTCAAATCTCACCCTAACACAACTCATACCAAGATCACCTTTTCTACTCCATCTAATCCTCATTCTCAATTCCTTTTTAACTCATTTTTACACTCATCTATTAACATAAACAGGTTATAAACACATTTCTATACTCATTAACTTCCAATTCTCATCAAAACATCCATTTCATAACCAATTCATCTTTAAAAGCATGTGTAGTATACTCATAGTTTCTTACTCTTCATAAAAAACATCAATCATCCATAAACAACTCCTAACCCATTATTTAGTATTTATATGAAACAAAATATCAACATATACATATAAATGTTCATTTCTTCATCAACATTCTAGCATATACAAAAATCCCTATCATGATCATTCAACCCCTAAAACATCCCTATAAATCATTACTTATCAAGCATATATAAGCAAGAAATTTTACACACCCTTCTCCATTCACAACACCCATATACCCAAAACACAATTTATAAGATTAACCTCTAAGTATCCTCACAAATGCTTCATTTAACCAAAACCCATGATATTTGACAAGATACTTACTTGATTTAGCTCTCAATTCTTCAAAATCTTCAAGAAACTCAAAAATCCCTAACTTCTTCAACATCTCACGATCATCATCATCTTGATCTTGAAAGGTTTGGGTTTTTGGTGAGAATGGAAGAGAAAGCAAGATGAAAGAGTAGCATGAAAGATGATCAAAAATCAAGAAGAAGAAAGGAAGAGAAAAGGACTTACGAAAATGGAGGAAACCAAAGCCAAACACCAATGACTTTTTAAGGGAGAGAGCATCGTGGAAGCCAACAAAAAGGGGAGGAGGTTTTTAATTTTTTAAGAGGTAGTGGACTTAAGGCATTATTTGGCAAGTGATATTTTTCACTTGCCACATGTCCACTCCTAAAGCATTTGATTGGTCCTTTCATTTATCTAGTCTCATCAATTTCAATTTCTACTCCAATTGTTTCCCCAATTTTCAATTTGTTTCCCCAATTTTCAATGGTACTTGTAATAAATCCTAAAGTCCTTTATCAAAAGTTTCATCGCCATTGGAGAGTAATTTCTACTACCATTTAATAATTGTTTTGTCACTTGACAATTTTTCCTAGCTAAAATACCTAACAATTTTCAGAAATTTCTCCAAAAATTCCTACAAATTCTAAATCAATTTATACACTCCCCAAATCAATTTTTAACATATAAAAACCACATTTCCCAATATAAACACATATATATCAATTATGCCTGGAATTTGACGATGAATGCATGTACAATTTTCTTTATGTGCAAAGATTCAATATTCATGTGTATGTGCATCATGTGTAATGCATGAGCATGAGATGTGTTTCCTAATTTCTCAATAATCTCTCACATTTACTATTTTAACATTAACATGGGTAATGAGAAGTTACAGGGAGCACTAGAGAACAGTGGAGGTGCTAGTTTCTTTCTTCATTTTTCTCCACCGAAGTAGCCATGGAGAAGATGATTGATGCTTAAAACATAAAAATAGAGATGGAAGGCTAGCTTCTCGATGTCGGTTTAACGGGAATATCGATGCCAAGTCATGATTAAGCTATTTATCATTCTGATTTTGTAATTTCTTTTTGGATTGTTGTGTTGTTGGTGTTGATTTGATTGGGTTTTAGGATGAATGATCTTAATACATTATTTTAATTGTTCTATTTCAAACATATTACTAAAACATTGAATGTAATCCGTAATCATTATTTTTTATGTTTGTTAGTAGCATCTAATGATTCGATATCGTTAGGAATAACATAACTTAGGTTGGATACTCGAACATGTGAGGTTACCACTTATATTGATCATTTTCACATCGTAATGCGATTGCCAAATTCAATCTAGAGATCATATCCTAGGCTATTTAGTAATTATGTTTGATTAATGTTCGTATCTTGATTAAATAAAACCTAAGAAAAAATTGAGATTAGTATAGCGTTCTATTAATCTTAGATCGATAGTCCGAAGAGAGTTGTATAGATGTTAAGATGATGAAATATGCTTGATCGTGTTTAAGTCGAGATTGAACCTAAAATCGGACCTTACGAATATTCGACAGTTTAATCATTTTCGATCACTTGTTTTAATTGGTTTTCGATAGTTTGCTTTCATTTTGTTTTCCAAATTGTTAAAAATCCAAAAATCTCCTTTTATTTTTTCCTTGCATCAATTAATTTCGTTATAGAAATTAACCAAGCATTCCTTGTAGATTCGATCTTTACTCACCATACCTACAAATTTTAGAGTGAAGAGTCAAGTAAATTTTACAATGCACTCGACACGCACTGTTAAATTTTGGCATCGTTACAGGGAGTGTGGTAGTTTAATTTTCGTATTTTATTTTTGTTGGTGTTTTTTAAATATATTTTTTGTTTCTTTTTTTATTATTTGTTAACTTTTAAAAGTTTGTGAGTGTTGGTGTATGGTAGTGACCAGATCTCCTCGTAGAGAAATTGAGCAAGTTGATCTGGAGATCGAGAAAACACTACGAAGGTTAAGAAGAGAAGCAAGAACATCTTTAGTAATAAACCTAGAACCTGAATCTGAAGCAACAATGGTAAATCTGAGAACGTTGAAGGTATTGGTTGCACTAGACTTAACCCAAAAACCCCTATGCATTACATTTCCTAAATTTGTTGAATATGTTATGTTTGAGTTAAAATCTGGATTAATTCATTTATTACCTAATTTTCATTGTCTTGCAGATGAGGATACACACAAGCATCTCAAAGAGCTCGATGTGGTTTGTTTGAGCATGAAGTCTCCTAAGATGTCAGATGAGCAGATCATGTTGAAACTTCCCATTCTTACTCAAAGATGTAGCAAAAGAATGGTTGTTTGATTTACCAGCAAGAAGCATAAATACTTGGTTGGAGATGAAGAGAATGTTCTTACAGAAATATTTTTTGGTCTAAAAAACAACAAGTATTCGAAGGGAGATATGTGGCATTAAGAAATATAATGGAGAATCTCTTTATGAGTATTAGGAGTGGTTCAAGAAGTTATGTGCTAGTTGCCCACACCACAACATACCGGAGTAACTTCTCTTCCAATATGTCTATGAAGGACTGTTATCGATAAAGAGGAGTTTGGTTGATGCAGCGAGCTGTGAGACACTTTGTGAAAAGACTCCCCGGAGTAACTTCTCTTCCAATATGTCTATGAAGGACTGTTACCAATAAAGAGGAGTTTGGTTGATGCAGCGAGCTGTGAGACACTTTGTGAAAAGACTCCCCTTAAGGCTAGGATCCTACTTGAGCAGATGGTCGCTAAAAACTAATAATTTGGCACTCGCAACGATGTTCGACGAGTGAAAAAGGTAAACACTTCATCCATTAAACATCGTTTAGATAAACAAACATCTTTTATAAGACAGATTGTAGTTGGACAGGCACAAGTGAAAGTTTATGGGATATGTTCAAACACGAGCCATCCAACTGATGAGTTCCCAACATTGCAATAGAGTACGTGAATGTTCCGGTTCAGGTAATGCTCTAGATGAAGTTATCAAGGTTTCTACTGCTAATAGTCTTCAATTTCGACAAGATATGCAGTAGTTTTAACAGAGTATGCAGCAGCTTAATCAGAGTGTATAATAAATCCGTCAGGAATCAAAAGCAAGCACACAAAATTTGGAAAACCAAATGGGTCAAATGGAAGTTAGGCTCAATCACCTAGAATCATAAAAGGGAGAAAAATTGCCATCCTAACTCGAGGTAAACCTAAAGAATGTCAGTGCTATAACCTAAGGAGCGGAAATGAGATTAAGAGTCCCAAAAGAACTCCACCAAGGATTGCTACCGAGGAAGAGATCAAGAAGGAATTGGAAAATGAAGAAAATATGTTGTTGAGTACGAAGGTAAACTTCGAAAGTCCCAATATTATTAAAACTAAGCCTCCACCTTTTCTGAGCAGATTGTCAGGACCAAACAAGGAGGAGAAGGATAAAAAGATATTGGAGACTTTCTAAAAGGAGGAAGTCAATATACCTTTGCTCGAGGCAATCAAGCATGTACTAAGGTATGCCAAATTCCTCAAAGAAATGTGTACATATAAGAGGAAACTGAGGGATAATGAGACAGTGATGATGGGTGAGAATGTGTCAGCAGTATTAAAAAAAAGCCTCCAAAATGGCAGGATCCAGGTATGTTTACCATTCCTTGCAAAATTGGTAATATTGTGATCAATAGAGCTATGTTGGATTTGGGTGCTTCTATTAATGTGATGTCTCGTTCGATTTATGCTTCTTTGAATTTAGGTCCATTGAAAGAAATGAGTGTAATCATACAACTAGCTGACTGCACTAATGTTTATTCTGATGGTGTGGTTGTGGATGTTTTGGTGTAGATGAATAAGTTAGTGTTTCCTACAAATTTCTATGTTGTGGATATGAATGATGACACCTCAAGTAATCTAATACCTATCTCGTTAAGGAGACCATTTCTTAATACGACTCAAACTAAGATAGATATTTGTGAGAGCACCCTCACAATGGAATTTGATGGGAAAGTGATTCGTTTCAATATTTTTTATGCCATAAAACATCCTCTTGATGGTCATTGTGTTTTTCTGTTGATGTGATTGATCATTTGGTGTAAGAAATGTTTAAATTAAGTTGCGGGGATCATTTGGAAACGGTTTTAATTGAGGGTATGGAAGTAGAAGTCAACATTGAGGTTTGAGATGGGAGAACAGCTTATGGAAATGACATTTGCCTTAGACTCATTAGAAAGCTCTATAAAAAGGTATGATTTGGCTTCTATACAACTACCTGAAGCTCACTAGAAGTTGTTACCTTATAATATGCAGGCACCAGAATTGGAATTGAAGCCACTCCCTACACATCTGAAGTATGCCTATTTGGGAGATAAGTAGACTCTCCCAGTTATAATTTCAGTGGAGTTGACTTCAAATCAAGAGGAGAGGCTGGTTCGAATGCTGAGAGAGCATAAGAAGGCCATCGGGTAGACTATCACAGATATTCAAGGGATAAGTCCTTCCATATGCATGCATCGCATTTTTTTGTAGGAGGATGCAAAATCCACAAGGCAAGCGCAGCATAAGTTGAATCCTCCAATGATGGAAGTTGTGAAGAAGGAGGTGTTGAAGCTTCTTGATGCTGCGGTTATCTACCTAATTTTCGACAGTAAGTGGGTAAGCCTTATCTAGGTGATTCCAAACAAACCAGGAAGGTGAGTTAGTTCCCATCCAAGTGCAAATCGGGTGGCATGTATGTATTGGATATAGAAAGTTACATTCTGCTACTCGTAAAGACCACTTTCCCCTTCCTTTTATTGATTAGATGCTTAAGAGATTGGCTGGTTATGACTATTATTGCTGTTTAGAAGGCTTTTTAGGTTATCTTCAGATCCTGATTGCACCAGAAGATCAAGAGAAGACCATAGTTATATGCCCATTCGGTACGTTTGCTTACCAAAGGATGTCACTCAGATTATGTAACACAACCTCCATGTTCCAAAGGTGTGGTAAGCATTTTTTCCAAATATGTTGAGAAGATTATCGAGGTATTCATAGATGATTTTAATGTGTATGGATCTTTTTTTGATGAATGTCTTGATAATCTTGCCATTATCTTGGAATGATGTATAGAAACTAACCTTCTGTTGAATTGGGAAAAATGTCATTTTATAGTGGATCAAGGTATAGTTTAAGGTCATGTGATATCTGCTAAAGGTATTGAAGTATCCAAAGTTGATCTTTTTGTTCTTTACGTTACCCTTCTATTATGAAGGAAATGCATTCTTTTCTTAGGCATATAGGTTTTTATCGAAGGTTCATTAAGGATTTTTTGAAGATAGTCACACCACTATGCAAGCTTCTTCAACAAGATGTCTCCTTTGAGTTCGATGAGAACTGTAAGGAAGCATTCAACAAAATTAAGGAGCTTCTGACATCCCCACCGATGATTCAACTGCCAGATTGGAACCTCCCTTTCAAGATCATATATAATGCGAGCGATTATGCAATGAGGGTGGTTCTAGCATAAATAATAGGAAATGCTTTGCATGTCATCTACTATGCTTCAAAGGCTCTAAACACAGCTTAATTGAATTATTCCAATAATGAAAAAGAACTGTTATCTGTGGTTTTTTCTTTGAAAAAATTTCGATCGTATTTGCTTAGTACTAAAGTAATTGTTTATTTTGATCATACAGCTTTACGATACTTGCTTACAAAGAAAAAAGCAAAACTGAGGCTGGTCAGATGGATTCTCCTCCTTTAGGAATTCAACTTGGAGATCAAAGATAAGAAGGGGGTAGAAAACATGGTGGTGGACCATCTCAGTTGTTTGATGAAGGAAGAAGATGATATCCCTCTACGAGAAACCTTTCTAGATGAGCAATTATTTTCTATCGATGTTACACCACCGTGGTATACAGACATTTTCAATTTTCTAGTTACTAACGAATTACCTATTTCTTTGTCAAAGGCCTAGAGGGATAAGCTATGAAGTGAAGCAAAGTATTATGTATGGGATGACCCGTATCTTTGGAGGCACTACACAAATCAAATTATCAGGAGGCTTGTATTGAAAAATGAATCATCATCAATTTTAGGCATCTACCATTCGTACACTTATGGAGGACATTTTGGAGTAAAAACGACAGCTCATAAAGTTCTAGAGAGTGGCTTCTACTGGCCAACATTGTTCAAAGATGCATATACCTTCTGCAAATCCTGTGATAGATGCCAACGATTAGGTAACTTGTCTCGTAAGGATTAATTGCCATAAACTCCTTTGCTTTTGTGTGAAAATTTTAACGCTTGGGGCATTGATTTTATGGGACCTTTCCCTCCATCTTTTGGCTTGCAGTTGATTATATTTCTAAATAGGTAGAAGAAAAAGCTACTAGGACTAACGATGCAAAAGTTATTGCAGATTTTGTTAAGGTTAACATTCTTTCTAGGTTTGTATACTGAAAGCCATTGTTAGCAACAGAGGAACCCATTTCTGTAACAAGGTGATGGAAGTAATGTTCAGAGAATATCACATCTCGCACAAAGTTTCTACTGCTTACCATCCCTAAAGCAACGAGCAAGTTGAAGTCTCAAATTGAGAAATCAAGTTAATCCTACAGAAAACCGTGCAACCCAATAAGAAGGATTGGAGTGTAAGACTGAAAGATGCACTAGGGCCTATAGGATGACTTAAAAAACACCAATTGGAATGTTGCCATATAGGCTATTGTTTGGGAAGCTATGTCATCTTCTAGTAGAATTACAACATAAGGCATATTGGGCTATTAGAAGATGCAACATGAACTTGGATAATGTAGGAGTGCATAGGAAGTTGCAGCTTCAAGAGTTGAAAGAGATTAGGAATGAATCATATCAAAATGCAGTTGATATATAAGGAGAGGAAGAAAGCTTTTCATAATAAGAAGCTTCTTGGTGGGCTAGAAAGTGTTACTATATCATTCCAAACTCAAACTCTTTCCAGGTAAGTTGTGTTCTTATTGGGTTGGTCCATTTATTATCACTCATGTCTTTCCTTTTGGTGTAGTTGAGATACAAAGCCTCAAAAATGAAAAAACATTCAGAATGAATGGGCATCACTTAAAGCCATATTATGAGAGCTTTCAAACAGAGGATTTGGAGGTATTGATGCTAGAGAATGTGACTGGTGTCACATAATGCACATTACTGAAGGTTGAGCCAACGACGTTAAACAAAAGCGTTGTTTGGGAGGCAACCTAAGGGGAGTTAATTTCTATCTTCATTTTTGCATTTGCTATTTTTGTTAACTGCTCCATTTCTTGCATTTGATTTTACATTAAGGACAATTTGATTTTACATTAAGGACAATGTATGTTTTAAATGTGGGGGTGGGGTATATTAGTTTTTATGCATGTTTTTTAGCTTAATTGTAGCTTATGTGACTTCTTAGGTGGTTTTCAAAATCAAATGAACAAAATAAAAATTTGTCTTGTTTTTTATCGCTTTTAAGACTATTTAGTCATAATTAGAGTGTGAATTAATTAGTAAAATCCATAGCAAAATTTGGCATGTACTTTTGCTCTTGTGATTGGTTAATAAGCATTATTCTTAGAAGAGCGGTGACTAGTGGTAGACAAAAACCAGTGAGGTTTTAAGCCAAATTAGATTGACACATTCATATTAGTCTCACTGTCTTTTGTTATATGTGACCTTCATTACAAATACATCTTTACTTTGCGTTGATTTTCTATTCGAGATCACATTTTTATCACATGCATTTTCATGAAAATGATTAGACATTCTTTGTTGATTACGAGCTAAATTAGCCAAATAGCCCACCCATTTATGTGAATTTTCCTTTGCTAACCCCCTTTGAGCTTTATTAGCCTTTTCTTTTATATAAACCACTTTAAATGCACCTAACTAAATGCCCTACCCAAGCCTTAAAGTTAGTGGAGCATTTGTTAATTTATGATGAATGTGATCGTACAAAAGTCTAAGTGTGGGGGTATACATACATATGGGTTGGTTATATTTGTTAAAATTCCATGTTATAAATCCTATGTTGATGTAGCTTCTATCACTTTTATTTTTAAAAAAAGTAAAAAAAAAAGGGAAGAAAAAATGTGAGTTTGAATAAAAGTATTAAGGAGGAAATGCAATTGTTGTGAAAAGTTGTTAATAGTTTATCCTCCTTAAATTGTATTGATTGGGTGTTTTTTAGATGGAGCACATTTTTGTGTTATGTTTATGTGGATTAAGGTGTGAGAGTTGAATTGGGTTGTGAAACATAATTGTTGCATTCTTCAAAGTTGACGATACCCAGTTTTGAATGGATGTTAACTTGTGCACTTGATATTTCATTGAGTATTACTTTTGCTTCACTAATTTAATGGCTTTTACGCTACATTAACTAAATTACATCTCACCTTACCCTTACCCACATTACAACCCTCGAAAAATCCTTTGATTCATGATTATGCATGTGACTTTTAGTGGTGGAGAAATGAACTAATACACAAAGTTACGGATTGTTGTGATCGTGAATGATGTTTGACTGTACCCATGGAATTATCTTGTTTAAACACTTTTTGTCTAAGTCTACCTCTAGATTACTCAGTTTCTAAGGGTGGTGAATATTGATTGATCATAAGTAGAAGCTTTGAATGTTGAACTTTTGCTATAGGTTTTGAAAGTCAATCATCTTTACTTATGGTTATCTATTCTTAAGAAATGTGAAAAATGACTAAAAGTTTTGGTTCATGATTTTGATTTTGACGATTTCCCAAGGATGGTCAAAATTTAAATATGGGGAACTTGATATGTGCTTAAATGTTGATTAATTTGATATACTACACTTAGTGATTAATGCCTTAGAAATGCTTAGGATACTAACTTTAGCTCATATTTGATTTTAGGTATATTTTGGAAGTAAAGGAGCTAAAGTGACCTGAAAGTATGTTCATTGAAGCCATCTTTTCAATTTTCATATTCACTTGTCTTCGTGGAACAAAAATGATAAATATTGGAGCAAGTAAAGACAAGAAAATTAAGATGATGAAGCAATATAGCTCACGATTGCTATGCATCGAAATTGAATATTTTTTAATAGCCCAATATGAAATTAAAGGTTAGAAACAAAGGCATGAAACGATAACAAGTTGGAAACAAAAAGCGTCAACAGGTGGAAACATAAGGAACAAAACATGTAGCACAAGGAACAATGCCAATGAAACGTAAAAGTTGTGCATAGCGTCTACAAAAAGCAAAAAAAATAGCATCTACGAAACACAAACGTTCAATATTCAATGCAGAGGCATTTTAACTAAAACAAACAGTAACGAGTAGGGTGTACAGCAGAGGTGGATTAAAAATTAAATCGAAAGAGAGAGAGAGGAGTAGAGAACAGAGGGTGGAGGCGTTAGGTCCTTTCTTCATTTTTCACTACCGACACAACTATGGAGATGAGGATTGACGCTTGGAGCATAAAAATAGAGATAGAAGGCTAGCTTCCCAATGTTGGTTCAATGGGAATATCGATGCCAAGTCACAGTTAAGCTATTTTATCATTTTAAGGTTGTAATTTCTTTCCAAATTGTTGTATTGTTGGTGTTGATTTGATCAGGTTTTGAGATGAATGAACTTAATACGTTATTTTGATTGTTCTATTTCGAACCTATTGCTGAAACATTAAATGTAATTTGCAATCATTACTTTTGATGTTTTTAAGTAGCATCTACTGATCTCGTATCATTAGGAACAACATAACTTAGGTTAGATAACCCGAATGTATGAAGTTAGTACTTCTATTGATCATTTTCCACATCGTAATGTAGCTGCCAAATTAAATCTATAGATCGTATCCTAGGTTATTCGGTAGTTAGGTTTAATTAATGATCGTATCTTGATTAAATTCAATTTGAGGGAAAACCGAGATTTGTAGAGCGTTCTATTAGTCTCAGATCAATAGTCCAAAAAGAATTGTGAAGACTTTAGAATGAGGGAATATGCTTGATCGTGCTTAGGCCGAGATTGACCCTAGAACCGGACCTTACTTATACTTGACACTATACATTTTTGATTGTTCGTTGTAATTTGTTTTCGATAGTTTAATTTTGCTTTAATTTTCTAAATTGTTCAAAAACCAAAAACCCCCATATACTTTTCTTGTATCAATTATTTTTAGTACGGAAATTAACCGAACATTCCCTGTAGATTCGATCCCGACTTACTACAACTACAAATTTTAGTGTGCAAAGTCAGGTAAATTTTGCAGTGCACTCGACACGCGCTGTCTAGCGCCGCAGAAAGAGCGACTTTTTATGACTATTTTGAAAATTTGTCACCAATATGATAGCATTTGGCGACACTTATGTAAGTCATTGTTACATTTTGTAATTAAACGTTTGGTGACGAGTTGTTAATTTGTCACCAAAAGTTGATTTTAAATAATTTGATAATTTGTTAAGAGAATTTTAATGAATTTTTGTATGTGATAGTTTTCTTAAAATTAATAATATTTGGAAGATAATTTGTTAATGCTAAGTGTACTTAATAATCCTAGTTAAGGTTAATTATAATTGATATTTATCTAACCCTATTTAACTTATCTTTTGTTGTCAAAGTTGTTTTCAATGTTTTAAACATATTGTTGAAAAAATACATAGTAGGTAATTAAATTTTGAAAAGTAAATATATTTTGGACATAGAAAGATAATTAGACCAAAACTTTTAATTTTAATAGCATAAAAATATCTTAAATTTAAGTTAAACTACCATTCTTAATCAATAATATTTTTAACAATAAAATAATAATTTATAAAAATATTGGAAATGGTAGCAATATAATATAATAATATATGGTAAGTAGTAGAAGATTTTTAATTAGAAACTTAACAATTTTTACAAAATTATAACAACAATAGTAACAATAACAACACTCGGTGTGAATCTCGTTGATACGTAAGGTCTAAAGAGGTCTAATAGTACGTAGCTTTACCTCTAACTAGTAAAAAATTTGTTTTTAAAATTCCTATAGATAAAACAATAAATAAAGTTTCACATTGATTCCATAAAAAAGGAACTGAAATAATTATTTTTTTAGATTCTAAGTGATATAAGAGTCGGTAAAGGTAAATGATTTTCCTATGTTTAGATTTCCAAGAAGGGTCCTTGCAGGTTCGAAGGTATCAATTGAAAAAGTAAAAAATCTTCCCTCAAGTGTTTGGTTATTGACATCATCTTCTAACAACTTCTTGGTTGTAACTAAACTAGCAGAAAGATACACTGAACAAATCCCCAGATACAGTATGGACATAGTATAACGATGTGTCTCACCTAAAACACAATTAGTATAGAATTTAGATATCCAGTTTAGTAAAACAGTATAACGAACCCAAGTTGAAACACATGCATACTTGATTGAATAGACATAGTAATTGAAATTGATGAATTTTCCAAACAATTGATTTCCTTAATCCTGTATAGACCATCATAACATCGCAACTGCCTCCATTTCTATCTATGTTGTCTTGAAGATTCAAGGAAGCTTAACACACATATAGTATATACAATCAAATGTTCATATATATAATAGGTTCATAACAGAAAATGAGATATAAATAATAAAGAAAGAGAAGTAGTTAGGATAATACTAAAAACCTTGAAGAAGAAGATCGGCCATGGAATGCAAGCAGTTATTAGTATATGAAGAGGAGATTTGTTCTGCATTGACTTTTTCTTCATTAAGGGCAATTTTGTCACATTCCTCCCAATGAAACTGATTTTCACCATCGGTCGTCACATCAATATTCTTCGATGAAATAATGTCAACAATTATATTCTGATATGTTCAATTAAATTCTCAATGATAAGTCAAAGTACTACACTTTAATAGTTATACATCTTCAATTTACCTAATGAGATGAAAGTTACCCTTATTAAAACAAAAGTTATCCATTTACCCTTTATATCATATCTAAATTTTAGAGTTTAAAGTAAAGTACACATGACCATGTTCTTTATTTACAGAAATATAGTATTTTCTATATAAGGTTATATTACTATTATTATAAAAATGTGAAATTTTCAATATAAACAAGTGGTTTATATTGAAAAGACTAATTTTTCCTAACAACAAAAAGAGTTAAATACTCTCATAGACCTCTCATCAAATAGTTAACAGGCTTGCCTGAAAGAAGCACTAAAGGTGGTAAAAAAAGGTTAACCTATATACAACCAACAAAGGAAGATAATAAATTATCTTCCAAATAGAAATACAAACTAAACCCATATACCATAAGCAAAAAAAAAACTCACAATAAACACCTAAACGTATAAATAAAACAGAGCATAAGAAGGAGGATTGAAAATAGAAAAGAAGAATAATATCAACACAGGTAAGGATGCTTCTTTGACGGTGATGACCACAACACACTAGACGAGCACAAGAAAGGGGACGATGGTAACTGGACCTGTGAATGAAGAGGAATGTTGACGGCTAACATGACAATGAAGAGAAGTTCGTTTTCGTATTAATAACCTAGTAGAAAATGACGTCTTTTGTTGTTAAGATAAACGATGCCATTTTCAATTTTGTTGGAAAAAATGTAGTACAATTTCATGAGGATTAAAAAACTTACCAAATAGGGAGACATTGTCATATTCGTTATCACCTTTGCCTAACATAATTATAGATAATTTATAAATTCTATGTTACAGTACATAATTTTTAATTAGTAATTAAATAATTATTAATAAATAGAGTATATATATATAATGTAAGTAAGATGTAAGAAAATTTATATAATGTAATATTTCAAAAATTATTATAATAGTTACGATTATTATGTATACATTCATAATAATTTAAGTTAATTACCATATATGATAATATTAATAGCAACTTAATTAAAAATAAATTGCAATATAGTAGAAAATGCAATGTTATGAATACCGTATCGGCTTCGATACCGGATTGGGCTCTGGAACGGAACTGTACCGGTACCGGTCGGTACCGGGTACCGTTTCAGGATATTTTTTAAATTTATAAAATAGTCCCTAAACTTTTTAAAAATTGCAAAATAGTCCATATTGATATAT
>JANSVB020034597.1:0-17516 GCA_025504935.2 Erythroxylum haughtii
AATAACACCGGTCTCTCATATGGTAGTCATTGCGAGCGCTCTATTCTCCTGTAGGCCGATGAGTGCCTCTGTGTCCTCTTCCGTATATTATTTTTGAGCTCGGCTTCGATTACAAAGTCTGATATGGTACAAATGTTGATCAAACAGCACGCACTGGCCTAGGCCCAACGGTCAACCGGCACCCGCCGATCGTGAACGGACTACGAATGTATTTTCGAGGGAACAAACCGGTGGAGTCCCCCCACACGATCTATAAAAGGCTGAGGACAAAAGAATCGGAGCAGAATGAATTAATAAACAATGGACAAATAAAATGAAAGAAGAGCCCGCAAAAAAAAGCCCCACCTTCAAATGTGGGCACAAAAAATCACATCAAAGAAACTACAGAGAAATAAAATTCCATCAACAGGGGTAAAAAGTCAATATGCTTTTCGGAAGTTTCTGATTGGAAATTTGAGAAGCCTCCGCGCTTCACCACGGCTAACGCATGCATCGGGACTCGTGCAATATCCGGGCGTTCCGTCTAGCGTTGAGGCAGGATCCAGGCCTCGACCGAAAGCTTTCAACGCGATTGCCACCCTCGTCCCCGTTGGACGTTTCACATAGTACATCACGATGGCCAGAAATTCAACGGTGAAGAGCGCTCTACCACGCACGACGAGACGACAATCCGATCAAATCAAAAACGTGAGTCCGGATCTCTGTGAGTCACGGCGCAAGAGAAAGGCCACAGAGCCCTTGCATTTATCTCCTGGTCTGCATGAACGAAACCGTCCGGTAAGTCGTATGCAAATACCGCAACAACGACCTCCACGACCGTCTGGGTGCTCGCTCGGAGTACACGCTGATCATTCTGTGATTAGAACCATCTGCATCGGAGAGACAAGCAAAGCGAGACTCCAGTTGCAAAGAAGTCACGCAGTCCTTGCCCTACCATTACCGACCCCCGGCTCTCCGCTCGCCTACAGGACTCAAGTACAAGCACCTACGAAGCAACCAAATCCTCGAAAGGGGTGATCACACGACAATGCGTGGACCTTGAACCCTACCTCAAGCTACTTGAAAGACTTAATGAGGCGGAAGTCAAGAACCAAGCTCTACAAAAACAGCTCGAGGCCATGCACGCTAGGCAAAAAGGTAACATTGACATCATGCGTCGCATCAACAGTGACCTCAAACTGCTGGAGCAGGAACTTTGTGGTCGTCTCATCAAGACAGACCCAACCAGGGTAAATGCGGGGAGGAACTCCCGTTATCCAGCTCGTTCAATCAATAGCCCCTGTTGAGAGGTTCCGTTGATTTGCGCGAAGCATGAGGGGAAGGAGTAATTTAGTAGTATATATTTATTACCAATCCAACTATCAAACAAAAAAAGTGCATCACGGTTGCAGATAGACATCAGATTTCCTGCTAGAATGGTTGGCGTAAATCCCCAGCCTCCGTCTCGGAACAAAGTCGGCAGACCTCTGTTTCTGGGCTTACTGTACAATAGAACCTACTGAAGTTTGTGTACATATAGCTCGGCTGCGTCATTGGGTCGCCCGCCGAGGAAACATGGGTGGCTGGATCTTAGCGCAACGTTGTTGGATATTTTGGTTTACCGTAGGGAAAAGGATAAGAAGTGCCTTAGATCCTCTCTCTAGAAAATCAGAAATTGATGCTTGAACTCTCTGGACTTACAGCTCAATCTCCTTCACGTCGTGATGTCCGTGTTGTACTCGTGAGCCATCCTTCACGTCGTGATGTCCGTGTCGTATCTGTGAGCCATCGTCTCTTCACGTCGTGATGTCCGTGTCGTACTCGTGAGCCATCCATCAGGGAATAGGCCCCCTGTTGTACGTATAAACTTCCTCTTCGCGGTTGATGTCCGCGTCGTAATGCCCAGGTTGCATCAAGTCATCTTTGAGCCTAGGGAAACCTAGGCCCCTCAGCGATGGGTGGGCACCTCTACGTGGTGCTGCGGACTAGTATGCGGCTTCTCAGTAGGTGCGCAGAAGCTAAGCCCTGCCCGACTACGTACATATTCTGTTCAGATTTCAAGAATAGCTTGAAATTATCGTATGCTCCCTGCATTCGGGGCAGCCAGCTAGGCCCTAGATTATCCAATCAGACGAGTTTTCCATGCCATGCCATGCCATTATGTCCTTAATTGTACTGTCCTTAAAAAATAGTGTAAACCTTCCGCATCTACGCTTAGAGGTGCGCATCGTATACATATTGAAGAGACTGTGCGGCCTGATGTGCAGGTGCGTCGCCCAATATTCCTGCCTACCGAGGTGAGGTTTGTACACTGACCAAGGTTTGCTCGATGAGAAATAACACTAAAAGTCAAAGATAAACGCCAACATATTGTTCGGTGGGGATTATCTCGGGTTGGAGCTTTGCTGGGGGGAACATCTCCAACACTGTTCAGTGCAATCAACCCCAGGCGTTGAAAGTTGACCAGATCATACCCAATGCAGATGGCATCGTTCACCGTTCGTCTGCAAAGCATATCAGCTACTGTACAGAGGTAACTCATTTCTACCCCATTGGCCAATCCGTCCTGCCTGAGTGATGCGCAGTGGGTCAAATATGTCATTGAAAATATTTAAGATCTCCCCAGAGCGATTATAATCTTCGTGAGACAGTTCAATCCCATAAGAATTGTGATACATAAAGTAAGCGACAGACCTTGGAACTTCTACCCGAATCCTACACAAACCACGAGGAGATGCTCCTTTCCGACCCCACGATAGATGCTCCGGTGAGTCTGTTGCTGCTCGTCATGGAGTCAAGGCCGTGGACTAATGTCAGACTAGGAGTTTCTTCGGATGCTCGCGCGTTTTGACGCCCGTGCAGTCCGAGCAGAACGAGCCCAGTCCAAAGCCGAGCAGGAGCTGGGCGCCGTGCGGGCCGCTCTGCAGCAAATGACCATCGAGCACGACCAGCTTTCTCGCTTGGCGGAAATATTCTACGAGACGTGCAAGAGAATGGGAAAAGTGGTGGACCACTGGATGACCACACGAGTACTCAGAGGAGATGGAGAGGGGAATGGAGCAGCCAAGGAGGAAGAGGATGACCCGGTATCGATGAAAGAGCTATTGGATAGGGTGTTGGAGGAACTCGAAAAGTCCGAGTGCAGCAGTGGAGTTGGGAACGAAATCGGTGAAACGAAGGCTCCTCCTACTGCTGAGGAACAACGTTGAGACAAACGGAGGCGCAACGATATGTGGCAGTCGGTGGAGAAAATCGCTCTGCCTGTGGATATTAGATGATATATATCGTAGCTAGCATCTCAGGTCGAACATCTGCCTTCAGTTGGATTAGCCTATCGAGGAATCTACCCACTCCTTCCAGCATCCATCGTGTTTTTTGACTGTAGTCTTCATTTGAAATGAACGATCCAAAGCAACTCCAGCGTGTGCGAAGGCTGACACGTTCTCTGCAACGCTTCTTGGACGACTGCGAACCAACTATCACAGAAAGACATTCCATAAATGTTGCTATACTGGAGCCCGCCTTTGACTATGAACGCAAGCGACGATCAACAGCACCATCTCCGGAGATCTTGCCCAGCAAGCATCGTACCGAGGAAACCATGGGAAATTTGACAGCTCGGTTGGAAGAGATGAATCTCGGACCCGACGTGGAGCCACATGTCGCAGTAACTTTGTAAATACGTTTTGACAAAGTTTCCTAAGGGCTGATTTACTTTCGAGTCTTACTGTAGCTTTCAGTTTTGCTCTGGTCACGATCATAGTGGTTCGGATCTCGACAGTGCTACAAAGCCGTAACTTCAGTTTATATTGCAATGAGTTTCCATAAATGATGAAGAGATACAAACATACAGAGCGGATTGAAATCAGTTTCAGTACTTTATATTCTTCAAGAAGCTTCATAGTCTTGGCCAAACCCACGTATATCCGTAAAGGGACTAGTCCAGTGAGCTTTGTCCAATTAAAAGCCAGCCAAAGCTAGGGCCTACTACAAATTTGGTAAAGCGCATCTTAAATATGGCTCAAGTAAAGAAACGAAGAAAAGAACAAGGTGAAACCGATTTTGAGCAGCCCTATACGCACAGATTCTGATAACTTTGAAGAAGTCAATTTCTAATACAAAATTTAGTGGGCCTCGACACCTCTCCTTCTTTCATGTGTGCGTTATCTTGAGACACAAAACAAAACGCATGTTACGACTCGTAAGGAGACTCCATCAAGTCGGTGCTAGGACATGCCATGAGGAAGTTTTTGCCATCTAAAGATATACCGTCCCAGACCAGAGAGTCTGAAAAGTCTACGAGACGGAAATTGATTCTTTCATGGAGACGATCACCTTGAAAACAATGTCCGATCTGGTCGACTCGACGCAGCAAAACTTGCTGGGCTGGATATCGATCGCCATGGGAGAAATCTCCGAAAGCGAGCAACTTCAACGCTGGTAACCCGTTTGATCCAAATGCCCATTCCGCAAATGACATAAAGTTGGACGCCATTGTTGTTGTCGCAGGGCCCTTTGCCGTTGCCCATGTCCGAGAAGAGAGAGAAGAAAACGCGTAACTGGCGACGTCACACAATAGACTCCTTCGATGGGTGAGTTCAATTGCTGTAACAGCTTCATCGGAATCCCTGAGAGCCCTTGCCCCCGATGTGAGGAATTCCTTAATTCGGTGTTCGATATTCTGATGTAGGTTCTCAGGTCCGTCGAAGCGCAAGTGTAGAACCTCCAATTGCGAATACTGTTCTGCAGGTTGAAACGACTTGTACTGTCACAATTAGTATAGAGATGTAAAGGGATGAGAAGTGTTGGAAACTCACAGCCGTTAAAGGATCTGCACATAATGCCAAAGCAGCCAACCGATGAGGAGTAATAACCCTCATCAAGCTGGGAGTCCAAGCTGTTTAATCGGTGATAATTGACGTTCGTGGTAGATAAGAGTCTCAAGCGTTGCTCGGTGGTGGCGGATAGCATCAAGAGCATTGTGCTTCTCAATTGGATAATTTGACAATTTAAGATGAAGATGGCGGAGTCCTTGAAATGAGCGGATAAAAGTTTCCAAGGCGCCATCGTGCGATATAACATTTGGGTCATAAGGCACAACATCAAAAGAGGCTTCGAAATGAGTGAGCTTAATCGTATGTTTTAACTTGGCCAAATGACGCAGGAGATCAAACTGATGTGGGCAATTGTGTAAGGTCAGCGACCGCAACGACCCGAAAATCACCAGTTCTGAAGGCGAAAGCTCTAATGGAAGAGAGACCTTCGACAATGACATGTCACGTAATGATGGAATGGGATTATCTGACACATTCTGGTCGTCATGAACATGGTGCGCAGGAGTCGAAGAGCTCAGCCCGAGTGATCGCCATTTTAAGTCTCGAGAAATAGCAGAAGAAACGAATCCGATGCACAGTTTTTTGAGATGCGGCTTATTCTGAATTAAACACTGTCGCAGCGATTCGACTTCCGCTGGATGCTGCAAGCCTTTCCACTCCAATACTGATAGATGTTTCAGCATTGATAGCCCTTCCAGACCGTATTGGGCATGCGGGCAAGTTCCGTCTGTCACGAGTGATAAGCGGGTCAGACTACTTTGGTGTCGGCTGATATGGCCTTTGCTATCCAGAATTCCGACTGGTACGCATGTTCCTAAACGCCATCTGAAGGAATCAGCTATTTGGTTCATTTTAGGTGGGTGATACTGACTGGAAGGATTGTAAGCTCTGAGGTTTCAAATGTCCGAGAACTAATTGGAGTTGTTCCGCAATATTACCCAAAAATTGAGCATGGGCCATCGCATCGTCAGAGGTACCGAGAGTGGAGGAACTTTCTGCGCATCCGTATGCCCGGAATATATTGTAATATGCACATCGGTTGAATCGAGCAAGGTAGATGGGAGCCCAGAATTGGAGGTGTCGCGTTAACCGAAGAAAGTGATGTCCTCGGTGATGGCCGTGAATATGGAAGAAGGAGTCCACGTCGAGAAGATTTAGAGCCCACTCACTGGACGATTGGTATGTCATACGACGGTAAATAACTGAGCGTAGGATAGAATGCATTCGCGAAGACACCCGACTGAGAGCATACTGACTGGCACTGGGAAGCTGTGTCGAGTTATGTAAGTGATGACCCTCCCACAGTCCGAGAGCACTCACCTCATTTGCGATCAGTAGCAGTACCTCACACGGCAATGTGTCCAGCATTGGGTTCTCCACAGTAGATGCTTTTCTGAGTGCGAGATTGTCTGGGGAAGAAAGAGATCCAATTATGGGTTCCTCAAAGATATCAAGCCGCCCAGTAGCTTTTTCTATACCCTGAAGAGACCTGTATTTGAACATTCAGCTGGTGGAGCTGTATTCCGTTCATAGAGAAAAAGCGGTACAGAATAATCAACTGGCTGATTTAACTGACATGATTTCCACTCGCGCGATCGGGCTGGTAAAACCAAAATACACAAACTTCACGAGAATCTTATGCACAAACTTCACGAGAATCTTATGGTGAGATCAAATCCTAAAGCCCTGGATAACACCATTTTGCAAAAGGCCGTTGGCAGCAGTAGAATCAAATATTCGAAATTGGTGTTGTCGTTTTTCAACGGTGAGTTGCAGTTGACATTCACCGGTGAGGTACATAGCACAAATTTCCACCTTTGTGAATGTGATTCGGTAGTCGATGACGGGTTGCTAATCTTTCACTTAACCCTATCACCTAGTTACTTTCTCCGACCTCTCACATTTGCTATACGCATACAGTGCTGCTCTCTATTGCCTCCATATCTGGAAACAAAGGCGTTCTCTTCAAACCTACTCACGTGATAGGACAAACCCTAACATGGCAGCGTTTAAATTACGTGTTATGAATATACATAGTAATGGTACCTATTTCTGTACCCCCTTTGTATTGATACAAGCCTCTGGAGGCATGGACGACTGGAAGGCTCCGTGTGTACCAAACAAAATAGCGACCGTTATCAATCTATCAACTTCCCTCCTTCTCCCAATTACTTCACTAGAGAGGGTTTGACGCTGACTTTAGTGTTCATCTCCGGCCAATTGATAGGCAAGGATCAACGGCAAGGTTTGTTTCGTGGTTACCATTGCTTATTGCTATATAGCGGTTCTAGCTCTTCATTGAGCATCAGGGATTCCTGGCTAGCCCCTTACGGAAAATAGCTCCAGGCTACCCCTCCGCTAGCTGGCAACACGTAACCCACGCTAATGCAGTAGAATTTATAAGACGGCGGATCCACGCTCCCGAATTTCGTGATGTAATCAAATCATTACTCGATTGAAGCTATCAAGGAAGATTTCGATTACCAGAATGCAGCGACAGTTCGACAAGAACGAGCATTCGGTGCAAGAGCTACACGCGAGATTAGGTGCAGACTATTCTTTTGAGTCATTTCTGAAAGACATACAATAATGGATGATGGCTTATGATAGAAATGCCTCTGTATCTGCAGATGTTGGAAGCCAAAATGCGAGGGCAGATGAAAGACCTGGCGACCGTAGCCCAGGTGCCGTCGGTGAGAAAGACGCTAAGCGAATAACAGTAGTCACGGCTCGTGAATTGCCGATAGCTCAGAAGGGCGCTTACGTCCTTTTAAATCCGGATATCAACCGATTGATAGGAAAGATGTCGCAACTCTCCAGAACAGAATTCTTTTGGTGCCATATTCATGGGTTGATGAATCTGTCCCAAGACCCAAAGGAGCACTATTCCGATACAAATTTGACCTGGAGGATGATATTACTACTATATGCCTAGGTAGCACTATTCGTGGATGATTGTTCGAATGGCGGGTTAAGGGGAGGACCGCTTTTTTTGGATAAGGATTATGTATTTCTAAAACAAATCCTGTAGGAGTACTGGGTCATAGCATGATCCTGCCTCTGTCTTGATATTCAACGGGACAACAGAATGTATCTCCATAAGGCAAATAACAAGCTGCCAGAAAGGTCAAAAGAACCAGATAATGGTAGCCCAGCACAACCAATTCCGGATGCTCAAGTCCGCAGCAGAGCTCTCTACCGTGCTGGAAGAAGCCACCTGAGTTTGGGTGAAACTGGAAATATCAGCAGTGGTAATGCTTTCGGGGAGGCCGAGGACGGGTGATGATGTTGGCAGTATGAGGGTTTTTGTCACATGGGTCTCCATGATAAGTTCCTTCCTGTATAGCAACATTGAATGAGCGCCTCGTCTTTGATTTGGATGCAAATCCGGTCTTTCTGATTCTCGAAGGAAAGGTGCGCAACGAAGGCGTATGCCTGGACTAACCTATTTTGGTTTATTTCGGAGGTGTATTCAGAGCCTAAAGAGAATTAATGCCAGCCACGAATGCATTGTTGGAGTAAGTAAATACTTTTTTGGGTAGGACCTTCGTACCATAATTTTGAGTCGGCCTAAAAAATGTGAGTCAAAACCAGGTGCAGGGGTAGCAGATTATTTACCTCGCTGGCAATCAGTGGAGACATGACAGATCCCTGAAACAATGAGAAGAAGAAAAGCAGGCAAAGAGAAGAATCTCGAAGGTCGCCGAGCATATTATGATCGCAAGATAGGCTTTGACTTGTTGAAAACGCAGAGTTGATGCCAGGGAAACATGAAATTAGCAGAGACCGAATTTTACAGGCGACTTGCAGTACTGAACATGGTTTATTTATCATTGGCAGCAACGTACATAAGAAGAGTACGTTAAGGAAAAACAATTGGAACCCTATCCATGCAACAGGGGCGTGATTCAGGTGAACGTGACTATTCGATGGAGCTACAGAATACAATCCACCGTTCAACGCTGTATCGTCGGCGTCGCAGTGATGCAAGTTTGGTTATTCGATCGGTGAGGAGATGAATTTCAACGCATCGTGCATGAGTCAATCAAGAATGCTAGATCTTGCTGGAATGTAGCCATAGAGTTGTCACATACCTCCATTACATTAAGATCAAAAACCGAAAATTACGTTCTGGGAAGAACAGTCTAGCTTACACAAACAAAAAAAGCCAATTTAAGTGCCGTATCTCTTTACTCTTCAATATTCCAAGCAAATAGGACAATATTTCCTCAAAGCCAAAATCCAATTGAACTACGGAACAGATGTCGATGAGATTGAGCACTGGCCCTGTCATTGAACCAATGAAAACTGTAGCTTCAGAGACTATTTACAGGAAAGAAATGACAGTTACATATCGCTGGTGAGATGGTAAATCACTCCCACCTTAGCCACGGAGACTTTTGCTGCGAATGTTCAGTACCGAGAAAATCCATCGTAGGATACAGTACTACCTCTGCAGTAAGTGGCGCATGTAGCATCAAGGTCCTTCCGTTGCACATGCTCACTATAGCCCCGGTCATTGCTTGTATGTAACCATTGCCTTGAGGAAGAAGATAGGAAGCATCGTCATCAATTGCGATCTCCCTTTCCCTTGAAGAGTCTTTCGAACTCATGTCGAAGCCATTTTTCATGTTGCTCTCTATACTGAGCATTATGACCATTGTATGGCTCCACGAAAAAAAGTGGTGGGATAGATTTCGGTTGCATTTGGGAGCATATATCTTCCTTCTTTCGCTGTGAGATATCCGCAGTTGTATCTCTTTTTGCAGTCTCGTCAAGTGGCAGATGAGATCGCTCAGGGTACTGCATCAAATTGATGAAATGAGCATGATATTTTAATGATATGAGCTCTGGAGGGAACACAACAAGACTTACTACCAAAGGTGTTGTAAAACGATACATGTGGTTTGGTTTTTTGAAGGTGCGGTTGTCTGGGCTTAGATCCAATATATAGAGAGAGAAAGCATTGTTCGTCTTAGCTGAAGAGGAAGCAACTGTATGTGATCTGACAGGAGGAAGCGGAAAAAGATAGGCGAGACGCGGGCGATTGTGCAAAGGGATTGTTAGTATCAGCGGTGAATGGTCAAGACCTCTAGCAACATGCTGACACTCCAAGGAGCAGATTCACTTTATCAATATAGAAAATATTACGTTTCAGCCCTAGGAGTTACTGATCTTACTCCTGGGAACCTGATTTCAGTGTCCACAGGTTTAGACTTTTCAGGTCTCCCAGGAGCATCCAGTTGACCTTAGGCCAATTTCATGCTTTCGAGCGATAGGAGATAATAGGTCTGTCCTGCGAAAATACATACACTGGGCCAGTGAGTAAAGATCTATATAAGAGCTCCATTATCATATTCTCACCCAGGTGTATTGATCAGGAATCTTCGTTTCTCTTTCGACAAATTCATCTCCCTTTCTCTCCTCATTTATTCGACATCGAAATTTAGAATGGAACACCCTGATTGGCTGTGGAATCCGCTGGAAATATGTCGAATGGGCTCCTCTCCATTCGAGACCGGGAGAACCTGCTGTGGCATCACGCAAAAAGGGGAGCCGTGCAAGAATGTCGTAAGGCAAAAAACCCTCAAAAATGGTCGTGAAAACCTGGATATTCTTGCAGAAACACCATTGAATCGCGCCAATTTGAAGCTCCAGTTGCAAGAAATAGCACGAGATTTTCTTTGCACTAGGTGGCACCGCGACCGTCAATCTGACTCAGTGGCGCAAAAATGGTATGAGGCGGCGATGAGAAATCAGCCGCAAGCTGAAGTGCCCCCACGGAACCTATCTGCTAGGAGTACTAGATTCAGAAGCAATGGTCCACAATTAAGAACACAACATAACCATCGCTCCGCTCCGACTGTTGAATATAGCCTGAATACCACTGATGGCCGTAGCGGCGACTCCGTGGCCGCAATCGATTCGGCTGACGACATTTCCTCCCAAAATGAAGATGACACAGCCTCCGAGACATCAGCATACCGAATAACTCCCTCTACCCTTCTGCAAGGACGGATTCCATGGGATATATCTTCATCGAGGCCGGCGATTCTCAAGATTGGAGACGACAATACCGGTCTGCGAGTTTTACAATTAAAGAGTTTCACTCGACACCGAAATCGCGAGCAGTGCTATATCTGCCACGGTACTAATGACGGCAGTGAGACTGATGACCCAGTGACTTTACACTGTGGAAGATGCCAATTGAAAGTTCATTTGGGCTGTATGCAACTGTGGCTAGGGTCATTGCAATCTGCAACCCCCACTACATGCCCTCAGTGGTAAGTTCTAATTCCTAATTCTATTTTTTTTTTCGTAATGTTGACCATATTAGTAAATATTACGGAGCATATGATGCAAAATTTGAGGTGGGCATTGGTGGCTCCGAGCAGATTATCGATTCAACCGGATCAGGCTCTGAAAATGATTCAATGAGAAATGTTCGCCGATCTACAAGACAATCAGGCTCTTCGAGTCAGGCGCAAGATGGTGGCCTCCGTCGCTCTGCCAGAATTGCCGGCAGATCTGGAAATATACGTTCTTAACGATCGGATGGAATAAAGAATTTGAAACGAGGCTATTCAGGCCTACGAGGCGGACTCAATGGGATCAAAAACTCCAAGGCATACAAAGTTCTTTCCCACATACCATTCTAAAATACAACTCTCATCAGATCGCTACAGCTCTTGACTTGTTTATATTTGTGTACCTGAAAACATTTCGGTAACTACTAGAAGATAAACAATTGATAGAAAGGTCTAGTGCTCGTTGTATCTAAAGACTGCGGGGCATCTGGTAGTGATTATGGTTGTGTCCATGCACCGAATGGCGTATCAAGTGGCCTAGATAGGTTCTTCTATCAGAGAGTAGTTCACTATGAGAGCAATATACTGTAGTTACCTCGGCTTTCATAATATCTCATGCTGGGCTTGTTCCCTCTAGGGGCATGCAATGAGCCGTCGATCACCGGCTCCGACTATTTCAGATCAGCGAGGGCGGATACCGGTGCATGCGCACAGGCTTGATATCTTACTATGATTTTCATCTGATGAAAATAAACAATTGGTAAGGCACTAGAGTACTGTAGAGAATTCCTTAGTAAGTGCTTGGGATAGCTGTAAGGAGAACCTACCACAGCGATGATTAGGAACAAGCAAACACGACCTAAAGAACGCAGTTCCATGTTGAGATGTTTTAACTACAGCGACGGGTCCTGCAATAATATAAGGACATCATCCGTTTTGAGAACGAGTCGCACAGTGAAACTTTCTGGAGTCAGAAATTGCGGCTCATCAAAGCATAGTAGAACTGGTTATTTTTCGAACCCATTCAGATCCTACTGAGTTAAGTGTTAATCACAAGTTCCATTGGTTTTGGCTTGCAAATCTAGAGTGCAGTGCCTTTGCTTCTAGTGTGGGGGTGCTGCGGTCTGAAATCTTCAACTAGTATCGAGAGCTTTAACATGTGCAGCGTGATGGATCGTTCGTTGCCCGGTTTAGCCGAGCACATAGAGGCTATATTCTACTGCATGTATCATCAATCCTAGATTTAGAAACACTGACACCCATTCAAACGACTGCCTAACACAGATAATCAACGGTCAATAGGATGTTTCGTAGTCGTATTCAAAACGAGATGAGCCTGTATTCCGACCAACTTTGAGCTTTTGTTTGTTTTCAACGTTTTTTGCTGGCCCGTTCAAGCGGTCTCACATTCATAAAAGAGCTTTGGGGTAAAATAAAGCTACAGTACAAAGTATTTGGTTGATTTGGTTGATTTGGTTTCAACTTTCAGCGCTGTAATCTCTCAGCAATGGAATTAGGTATCAAAATACTCGTCTTTGCCAGCGAAGAAATCAATGAGCTATAATATAGGATCAAAACCCCCGCACCTACTTCGTAGTTCTGCCGCAATATCTGACCGAGCCCATCCTCACTCACTGGTTTTTGAATATTCCATCAATACCATAAGGATCACTCCTCATCTTCCAAAACGATGGAATTCTCAGAGCTGCCTACCCCATCTGGTAAGTAATGAAGTCATTCCTTCCCCGCGCAGTTTTTCACTAAGAGCAAATCGCTCATCCCAAACTAGATTACTCCCTAGACCTTGAATTCGAAACTGTTCGGAGGGAATTCACTAGCTATTCCTTACCACCGCCTTGTCTCGATGACACACAGTCTGTCACTGTCGCTCAGCCAAATCCATGTATCAACACTTACTTCGCAAAATTAATTGCTATTGAGATTGAACTCGTTTTTTCCTCGTTGCAAGGCAATGTTCGATTGGATTGGGACGGCCCAGACCCATTATCATCGGACACCTGCGCAGAAGATATCTTTGCCTACGTCTCCGCATCTCTATTCGTTGAAAACGTCCAGTGGATAGAATTTAGGCTCACTGAGTATCAAGGAGCTGGAGCTTTCGTTGCGCAACACTCCTTCCCTCTCCCACGGATCGAGTCCACCGGGAATCTACCACACGTGCAAACGCAAATTCAGAACATTATCTCTCGAAGGGGCCAGACTTCACGTTTTCATCTTTCCATGGATGTACGACAAGACATAGATCCGCAGGCCTATAAGAGTAATGAGGAGCAGCCCTTGCCGCTTCATGGACCCTCTAGATCGCTAGCACTTGATCCTAGATTCTTTGTTCATAATATCATGGATTATAGTTGCTGAACATAGGGCGTCTACTTTACAGTATGGGGATTAGCGTTCCATTGGCGAGAGAAACTAAAAAATGTCCGAACACGTTCTTCTTAATATCACACTTTGCTCCGGAGACTCTTATCGTCCGATCATGGCTTGACCTACATAGGCTTATAGAGAGTCAAGCTTAGTTAACTTTGTTGGTTCAAAGGTTGTAAAAAGAAAAGTCTGTCAATATCCAGGCAAAAGCGGCATGGGAGATTTCGAGTAAAATACGTGGTCTGATTGAGAGACTTAGCTTTTAGCATTGTTAGCTGATTTTGAGCGGCATATGACATAGCCTCTATCGAGAGCAGCTCCAACTGATGATTATTTTCTTCTCGTCTTTGAATCTGTCTTTTTTTTATTCTAGCGAATTGAATTTTCTGTGTTGTATTTTGTGGACTGTTGTGTGAATTCGAAATAAACACGTAATCGGATTCCCTTGCTGTCCTTAAACACTAGCTCTTTAGATCATAACACTGTTCCCTGGTGATGTACTGTACAAATCAGCAAAGCACCACAACAACGGACAGCCAAAATGTATTTTATCCACCAAAATAAAGGTAATTAAGCAACATATTCGTGAATTACTCGGAATCATAACTTGGTCCAATGCCGAATGTGTACCCGTTTTCGTGATTTGAAGAAACACATTAAATGATGCTTAGGGTCTAGAGCCAAGAGATCAGCTTGGCCCTTTCGCTTCCATCGAAAGCATATTGTACTACATGCATCGTACGACGAATAGCACCGGTTAGAACATACTTCGTTCTAGAATGGATCCATCGATAAAGGTCAAATTTGCTGGCCTATACTCTGATTTCAGGTCTGGCTTGTCCTTGATGGCCACTGCGCGACCAGGAATGGTAGGGCCCCAGATCCAAATCCAGAAGTCGCGGGCCGTGACCAAAGTGGAGTCGAACCGTTTTCCTCACCCGTTGACGCATACTGGGGCTCGTACACACTATCCGACAGTCGATTAGCTTTGAGAGATTGACCAATGGGGAAGAGACAAGAAATGCGGGAATCGAGACGACGTACTTGCCACGGCCATAGCCCCCAACCGGTGATCGAGATACTGGGGTAGTTCGTCTTTGATATTGAGCGATCCCTGACAGTAACGAACCCGCGTTCCAACATCCCCCGCCTCGGCTTGTCCTCGAAAGATACGGAAGCTCAGAATCTGCACGTCGGTCAGCATGCTGCTCCTACTGCCATCGCGAAACACTTACGTCGTATCCGCCAAACCGAGGGTGGTCCTTATCTAACAGCCGTTGCCTCCAGCTCTTCCACCACTCGGGATATTCTAGAATGCCATCAGCCTTGTGCGAATGAATTTACAGGGCTCCAGTCACCACAGTGGGCTTACCCAATGCGCTTTCGTGTTCCCACAAGACATATAATTTCCGGACCATCGCTTCCCGGCGAATGCTCGCATTGACCAGCATTTCGATCAAGGACAGAACCCGGAAGAGCCCAATATCCTCCACCACAAATAACACGGTCCCATACTGGTTGAGACGGACCGGCCGGCCATAGGGGCCGAGGACAGTCACCGGTTGGTGGACCGGCCCGCTCGAAACGGTCCGGTAGAGGTCGGCTGTCAGGCCGGACCGCGGACGAGCCAGCATGCGGATGGTCTTTTTGGGGTACCGGTCCTCCCAGTCACAGATGGCCACATAGAACATGGGGAGTTGGAAGAACGCCCGAAGGCCGCCGTGGGGCATCCAGAGCTGCAGATATTGACCGGGGCCGATAGACCACTCCGGCGGAGCCACGATCTCCAGCAGAAGCAAGCCATTAGAGGAACTTAAAATGACCTCTCGCCGATCACCCTTCCACAGTTGTTGCGCAAGAAAGGAGCGGAAGCAAGTCGTGAGGCTGAACCCTAACCACAATAGAATCGCACCAATCAGATACCAACGGCCAGAATATTTTTTCTCGACCAGATGGTATCCAATGGCCGCAGTTGCGGTTGCGACCAGCAGATGGTGGATTGACATCGCTACTTGTGGGTGGCGTTGCTGGATTGGTGCCCAGGTCGCCAGCACTGTCACAATGAGCGCGCCCACAGCCTGTCACATTAGTCTGGGCCACGATATCTTTTGTCGGGTAGCAACTTACGGTGATTGGCAGGATATACTGGGGAGTGGCCAGGAGAGGTACCTTGTCAGGTGAGACTATGAGTGAGCCATGTAGAATGGAGTGCATCAGAAACAGACGGCCGATCCATCGATGGACCCATGCAAGAGCCTGGCGATCTACGAGTAGCAAATTTGCGGGGAAGCCAAAGTTGAATCCAGTACACAACGGTATCATATGAATCACCGCCAGATTACCGGCTCTCCGTTGTGTCGTGGCCCACGAATCTGCTCCTATAGTCAACACGACAATGTTCGCGGCGGAGAGAATGGACACCACCAGGGCCTGGAGGCACGACGCTATATCCAGCCAGCTGAACACACGCGGTACAGAGATGAACAAGAAATACTTCCAATGACGGGGTAGGTGGATGTGAATCGAGCACCAGAGATTTCTATTGCATTGGCTTTGCACCCACAGCCATCAATGTCTGCCGATGGCAAACGAGAGCCAGGCAGAGATCACTATGGCACAGCACAGTGTGTACAGCTCCGTCTTTGAACGGTGGAACAGCCAGATATGCACGTCTGATGCTGTGACGGGCATTATGAAGAGTGTTAGTATGCCTAGAAGACTAGTTCGGGGTGTCTATGCTGTGAAGAATCCTCTTTCTGGGCCGACATTGCTATCATGCCATTATATTAAATACTTATGTCATTGCTGATTGAAATGATATTCGCACATTGCCCATGCTCTTTCGGCTTCTTAAATCACAATGTAGAACTACCACAGTTTACTCGCTCGGCTTGCGCACCAACTGTTAGGAGTATGAACGACCCGCGCGATCTAACTCACAAATCTGTTCCATGAACTCCCGCGGTCATCCATAACATCTCGTTGAAACACCATAATTCAATGACCATCGGGTTCTGGTGCAGGACCAGTCGGATGATCTACATAGCCAGCATTTTGTCTTAATTCCCCATTTTGTGCTTCAAGCACCTCAATATACTCCTGCCTTCCTTGATTCATCCGGTACGCCTCCTGTATTTGTTCCTGCAATCGAAACACGTATTCCTCACTTTTTTGTACACAACGGACCAATTCATCGTTGTGTGTTTGAAGTCGGGAGACCTCCCAGCGAACTTTGGCTAGGGTGATCAGGAAATTTGATTTGATTGGCGACAGAGCTTCTAGCCTTTAGATTTAGGATCCGCTTGGGGTATGAGGATATTGACTCACTATTATGATGGCCTTGCCTTTGCACTGAAGAGTGGCAAAGCCTTGGTGTGTTTCCTTGGCCCATTGTGTTTCGGTATCTTGGAAGAATCTCAAAGGCTTGGGTGTTGACAGAGCCGGACGAGGTGATACGAAGGTCGAGCTCAAAGCAGCACGACTCGATGATTAAATAGCAAGAATTTCTGGCAGATACCAGCTGGGTATGTAAAGCTTAAGTGGGTCAATCTATGTGGACCCACCGGGCACCGTGGGGTGTTTTGCGCAAAATTCACACTCCCAGGAGCAATAGTTGAAGCTCCTAGGACCGTTGGCCACCGTTCCCAGGACCTTTCGCATGAGTTCCGGGGAGCAAACGGGTCCTGGGAGTGCCACGCGTTGCTCCTAGGACCCGCAGCGTGCACTCCTAGGGACCTTGTCCCTGGCACCTAGGAGCCATAGCATAGTTCCTAGGGACACTTTGCACCCAGGAGGCATTAGTCTTGCATAGGTCCCTTCCAAATCATTTCTCTCCTGGGAGGTAGCTCCTTCGCCCCAGGAGCATCATGCCAACAAGTACCTCAAGAGGCTGCCAAGAGGCTGCCAAGAGGCTGCCAAGAGGCTGCCAAAAAAGTTGTCTACTCATGAAGCCAATTGTAAGATCACGCCTTCTGGTTTCCTATACCCCACTCTTGAATCCTGGTAT
>JANSVB020034848.1:0-17505 GCA_025504935.2 Erythroxylum haughtii
TTTTGGTTCAGAAACTTCAAAATGCATTGTCATCCTTGGAACGTTTTCCTGTTGTGCTGAGCCATCCGTCTAGGTCTTCTAGTGGGAGTGGACGTCTCTCTTCTGGATTGAGTGCATTGACTCAACCTTTTAAGTTACGCCTTTGTAGAGCTCAGGGGGATAAATCTCTCCGCGACTATTCTTCAAATGTTGTTCTAATTGATCCATTAGCAAGTTTGGGCGCCGTTGAAGAATTTCTATGGCCCCGAGTACAGCGTGGTGAATCAGGTCAAAAGTCTATGGCATCTGCTGGAAATTCTGAATCTGGGACCACATCAGCTGGAGCTGGTGCATCATCTCCATCCTCCTCTACTCCTGCCTCAGCCACTCGTCGGCATTCTTCCAGAACGAGGACTTCTGTTAACATAGGTGATGCAGCTAGAAGGGAACTGGTACAGGAGAAAACTGCATCATCATCGAAGGGAAAGGGGAAAGCTGTTTTGAAGCCTACCCTGGAGGAGACAAAAGGTCCGCAAACCAGAAATGCAACTCGTAGAAGAGCTGCAGTGGATAAAGATGCGCAAATGAAATCTGTAGATGGAGATTCAAGCTCTGAGGTAATTGATAATTAAATTTGGGTTTTCTGGGTCCTCTTGTTGTTTAATCTATCCCATGCTGTGAATGCATCTAGTGGTCTGCAGTTGTAGTTGAATTACTTGTATAATAATTAATCTTTATTTTCCTTAGGATGAAGGATTGGATATGTCTCCTGTTGAGATTGATGATGCATTGGTGATTGAAGATGATGACATCTCTGATGATGAAGATGATGACCATGATGATGTATGTTCTCTGAATCCTGTGTCTCAGTTGATAGTTATGTAGTTTATCTGATCCATTTTTCATGTTGCAAGCGCATACTATTCCCACTCCGTGGTATCTTCATCATGGGCTTTATCAAACAAAAGGAGTTTTTAGTTAGGTAGCTGATATAGTTACCAAATAAGCCTCTCAAACCCAACCTCTTTCATGCTAGGTTAACTCATTTCGATTAACTATGAATATGCAGCGGAAAGGAAGGAGAAATAACTTAGTTTTGTACCATAGATTGGATTTTTAACTGCCAGATATTATTTGGACTGAAACAATTTTTCGTGTTTATGTGGGGCTTGGCATATGGGTGCCTGCTGTAATGGGTCATTTTTTACTATGCTATAGTATTTTTTTATCATATGAAGCATTGCTTTCCTGGGGCTTCTAAAGCTTCAGAAGATAGACAAGGTGTCTTGGATGTTCAGTCATATTTCCAGAGTGCTGTATAACATAGTTATACTGGTAACCACAACTCTAATGAGGTCAAATTCTGTGGCTGCTTAACATTTCAACTGATTCTTTTTTCCTTTCTCACCGTTAATAGGTTCTAAGGGATGATTCTCTTACTGTTTGCATGGCTGAAAAGGTGCATGATGTGAAATTGGGTGATACTCCTGAAGATAGTGGTGCACCAGCAACAGGCGATGGTCAAACAAATCCTGCTTCTGGTTCAAGTAGTAGAGCAGCTCCTATCAGAGGATCAGATTCTACTGATTTTAGAAGTGGCAGCCCTTATGGATCACGCGGTGGTATGTCATTTGTTGCTGCTGCCATGGCTGGTTTGGGTTCTGCTAATGGTAGAGGGATCAGGGGAGGGCGAGATCGACAAGGAAGACCCCTATTTGGTAGTTCAAATGATCCCCCAAAATTGATCTTCACTGCTGGTGGAAAGCAGCTAAATAGGCATTTGACAATCTATCAAGCTATCCAAAGACAACTTGTAATGGATGAAGAGGAGGATGACCGGTATGCTGGGAGTGATTTCATCTCCAGTGATGGAAGCAGGCTTTGGGGTGACATATATACCATTACATATCAGAGGCCAGACGTTCAGGCTGATAGGGGTTCAGCTGGGGGCACAACTTCTACTAATGCATCAAAGCCCAATAAATTGGGTTCTTCATCGGGTTCCAACACTGATTCCCAGTTGCATCGTGTCTCACTTTTGGACAGCATCTTGCAAGGTGAGCTTCCCTGTGACTTGGAGAAGTCTAATCCTACTTATAACATTTTGGCACTCTTGCGTGTGCTTGAGGGCTTGAATCAGCTTGCACCGCGCCTGAGAGCACAGTTGGCTTCTGACAATTTCGCCGAGGGAAAAATCACTACTATGGATGAGCTGACTGTAGCTGGGGTAAGGGTTTCAGCTGAAGAATTTATCAACAGTAAGCTGACTCCTAAATTAGCTCGACAAATTCAGGATGCCCTTGCATTATGTAGTGGTAGTCTTCCTTCATGGTGCTACCAACTCACAAAAGCCTGTCCATTTTTGTTCCCGTTTGAGACCCGAAGACAGTACTTCTATTCTACTGCTTTTGGATTATCTCGCGCTCTGTATCGTCTTCAACAACAGCAGGGTGCTGATGGCAATGGATCAACAGGTGAGAGAGAGGTGAGAGTTGGGAGGCTGCAGCGGCAAAAGGTTCGAGTTTCCAGAAATCGCATCTTGGATTCTGCGGCAAAAGTAATGGAGATGTATTCCAGCCAGAAAGCTGTGCTTGAAGTGGAATATTTTGGTGAAGTGGGGACAGGATTGGGTCCTACTTTGGAGTTTTATACACTTCTAAGCCATGACCTTCAAAAAGTTGCACTTAGAATTTGGAGGTCAAGCTTATCATCACATAAACCTCAAATGGCAATCAATGTAGAGGATGGCAAGAATGGGAAATCAAATAATATGTCTGTGGTTGCAAGTGATGGGGATCTCATCCAGGCTCCACTTGGATTGTTTCCTCGACCTTGGCCTCCAAATGCTGATTCTTCTGAGGGTAGTCAGCTTTACAAGGTTGTTGAGTATTTCCGCCTGGTTGGACGTGTGATGGCCAAAGCTCTTCAAGATGGGAGGCTATTGGACCTGCCATTGTCAATTGCATTTTATAAGCTTGTTCTCGGTCAAGTATGCTTCTCATCCATCTTATTTGTACAATTTTAATAAGGTTAAATGTCTCGCTGTTGTTTCAGTCTGGCCCATAGACTGGAATTATTTATCTCTCAATCCATTGCAGGAGCTTGATCTGTATGATATTACTTCATTTGATCCTGAAGTTGGGAGGACCTTGCAAGAATTGCAAGCCCTTGTGTTTCGGAAACACCAGTTAGAAGCAGCTGGGGAGAACTGTGACTTAATTACTGATCTACAATTTCGCGGAACACCAGTAGAAGACCTTTGCTTGGATTTTAGTCTTCCTGGGTATCCGGAGTACACCCTGAAGCCAGGAGATGAAGTGGTGAGAAATAATTGATAGTACTAGTGACTTTCTTTTGAACTTGCCATTTTCTGTATACTTTGCTATTAAGCATGGTTTCCTTAAAAAAACTTTTTTCACTGTTTAATCTCCAGGTGAATATACATAATCTGGAGGAATATATATCCTTGGTAGTTGATTCTACAGTGAAGACTGGAATTATGCGACAGATGGAAGCATTTAGGTCTGGCTTCAATCAGGTAGATTACCTTCCATATCTTAATATGCTCTAACGTTTTAATTGGTTCATATATGGGAGTAACCAGACCGCAGTCTGAATGTTTTTTGGTGCTTTTGTTTCTATCTTATTTCTGATCTGTGTAGAAGAAGTGCTTTTTCCACTCCAAATTCTTATTCTTGTGCTTCATGATGGTCAGGTTTTTGACATCTCATCATTACAAATATTTACCCCACTAGAACTGGATTATTTGCTTTGTGGGCAAAGAGAATTGTGGGAGGTATGAGCCCTTTTGATATGCATACCTAATGAATGGAGCTTGTGATGTTCACCACACTAAAGTTAAATTTTTTTACCTTTGCAGCCTGAGACCCTTGTCGATCATATCAAATTCGACCATGGATATACTGCCAAGAGTCCTGCAATTGTTAATGTATGACTAAATCTGACTTCAGTTTGGTTGCTTATTATTTCTGTTTCAGTTGGTGATTGATATAATCTTTTGTTTATGTTATTTTAGTTACTTGAGATCATGGGCGAGTTCACAGCAGAGCAGCAGCATGCTTTCTGCAAGTTTGTTACTGGTGCACCTAGGCTGCCACCCGGAGGCTTGGCGGTACTCAATCCCAAGTTAACAATTGTTCGGAAGGTATTATTCAATGATTCAGAATTTTAATGGTCTTATTGAAGTGGTGTTTGTGTGGTTTCCAATTATAAAATGCTACTGGTCTGTTTTTGGAGCATACTGGATTGGCTTACATTGTATGCTTGGACTTAATTCTCGGCTTTACACTGTTTTGAAGAATCGAATCTGCATTTGTTTGATTGTGGGGGCTTTTGGAGTGCGTTAAAGATTGATTTACCCTTTACTCACTCTGTGTATCCCACATTCTGGGGTTTATGCCAGTTGATAAACAGCTTCCATTGAAACTTCTATTCAGATTGCCTTTTATGTATGGGTGTCATGAGTTCCCTAGTCAAAGTATAGTTTGCTTGCTTGCATAACCATGGATTTCTGGATGCAGCATTCTTCGTCTGCTGGGAATGTAGCTTCGAATGGAACTTTACCTTCCGAATCAGCAGATGATGACTTGCCTAGTGTCATGACATGTGCTAATTACTTGAAGCTTCCGCCTTACTCTACAAAGGTACTAATAGCCTGTGCTGACGTTATCTAGGTAAATGCTGGACCTGGAAAACTGACCTTTTTCTTGTCCTAATAAAACAGGAAATAATGTTCGAGAAATTACTCTATGCCATCAATGAAGGGCAGGGATCTTTTGATTTGTCATGAGCTTTGACTAATTGATCAGAATTGTGTATAGTTGGAATGATGAGAAACTACTCTATGCCATCAATACTCTCACCATCCAAACTCATTCTGAACCAAAATCTGAAATGGAGAAGTTGCAACTTTCCCACCCAATAATGGTTTCTTTCTGGCACCCCTCGATTAATCCCCGGCGTCAGCAAAGGTCAGTTCCTAAAATTTTTGTGGAGGCTGTCTGACGAAGTTATAGATGGAGGACATGATTGGATCTGTGCAATGCTAAATCTCCCATTTGTTATATTTCCATGTAATTTTAGTTTCAGTCTCCAAGATCGGTGCCAAATTTGCTTTTCATGGCTAAATGCAGCCGTCATTAATAGGATTTTTCTCTGGTTGGTTCCTTGAAACATCAGATAAATTTTTTGCTTCAGTGTTGCTTTTTTTTCATGCTGTAAAGAGGGAAATATTACAAAGCACTTAGTTTGGCTGATGCTAATGCTTGTAAATAAATAGGAATCTTCAAAAAAATTTACCCTCTTTGCTTATTGCCATGTATCCTAAATCTGTCTTAACTATAGTTGGTATCCATGCAATATTCATGTCAAATAGGTCAGCTCATCGTGCAAGATACAATCATGGGCTCTTTAGGGTTCATAGTGTATAGGACCGGCCTGGCTGGCTTCGCAATGGCAATCCGAATGATGCAGTCTTGGTTTAATTTTTTGAAAGTCTTTTTGATAGTGAGTTTTTTAATTTTATAGATTAAAATAACATCACTTTGAGTGAGTGGGGCTTCAAATTGGTCTCTGGGTTTCAACTAAGAGCAGGAAAGTACGTAAAAGGACTTGAATAGGAATTTGTTGGCTTAGATGACAGAGGAGCAAAGCAAGAAAAGAAACTGATTAGAAGTGTGAAACCTTGATAAGAGAATAGCAAAGCATGAAAAGAAATTGACAACAGCTTGCATGCCAACAGGATGATGTTAATCATGTCATCAAAGTCCTAAATCAAGCGTGAGTGAGAATAGGAATTGTTTTTACTTATAAAAAAATTTAAAATTTAATTAAAGAAATTATTAAATAAAAAATAAATAATTAATTTTAATTTATAAAATCGATTAATTTATTAAATTGAAGGATTAATTGGTAAATTGGTTGGTTTTTAACAATAAGGATAATTGAAGTAAATCGAACCATAAATTAAAAATTGAGTAGAAAATTCATTAGTTCGAGATTTTTATAATTAAACTGGTCAAACCGGTTTAGTTAAAAGTAATCAAAATCTAAAAATTAATGTTAATTTTTAAAATAATTGATGTATATTTAATTTATAATCTTTAAGAAGGTTCAGGATTAGTAAATATTAATTGTTCCCCAATTGTGTACATATACACAATATTTTTAGTAAATAATTCGTAAAAATTGGTAAATCGATTTATTTGATTTTAATAATAATTTATTGTTACTACTTAAAGGGTAAATTCAAAAAGATATTTAAACTTTATTCCTTTAATTGTTCAACTAGGTGTAAAATGCACAAAGAATTAATAAATAAAAGAAAATGTAATAAGAATATTATTATAATCATTACAAATTTTAAAAGTGAATTTAACCTTAATATTATAAATATAATTACATTTATTTTGGAGTTTATAAAAGTTTTATCACGATATTCTCACATACATATTTGCTTATAGTACTTAAAGAGTTAGGCCTATTCGAAACCTAACTCTTCTAAATAAAACGATGTTGCTTTACTTATAATAGTTGAGCCTTGAATTGGTCTGGGTTTGAACTTGGCCCATGAATCAGTCCATTAAAAACATCTTAATCTAGGCCATTACCATCCCTAGTTTTAAAGAAGAGTAATTTCAAACTTTATAAAAAGAATGAATTTTTAACTTGTTATTATATTATATTTCTTCAAAGCATATTTAGGATATTGTATAATGATAGAGTTTTTTTAAATCATTTTATTAATAATATATTATCAAAAATTATTTTATTTATATTATATTATATTATTTAATTGTATTCAAATGTTTTGATTTTCTCTATAGAATATAATCATTTACCATAATTATTCCCTTTTTGTTATATCTACAAATTACTAAGACTTATTAATTTAATATAAATTCTATTAATAATGGATAACTAATTACTACAATAACATGGTATTAATTATATGTTCATATTGTTTAGAATAATAATCTTATATTATATAATTAATTAATTAATCTAAATAAAATATAAAATAATGAAAATAAAATTGAAAACAACAGTGCAGCCATTTTCATGTATATGCTAATATTATCCAAATTTCATGATATGAACACCAACTACTCTTTGATTCTGCCAAATCTTGGCTTCCAAAACTTCTGACGAATGTAAGTTTTTAGGAACTAATCTGTTACGAATTATGACTATTGATTCCTGAGATTGCATAAATTCTCATATAAAAGTTTCTGCAAATCCAGTTTTGAGATTTTTTCAAGAAAATAACTAAATGGTTTGAGGAATGTGAAGTGTGCATGGAGAGGCTACTTTGGAAGAACTCCACTTATGAATTAATGGAAGTACAAATGAAAGAGATTGCAAATAGATGACTTTGAGTCCTAAAAATGAAAACCCTGAAAGCTCAAGCAATGGCCTATTCAAACTCACTGATTGCAATCAATAATACTTTGTTCTTTGTGTCTGTAGTTTGATGGTTTCTATTTTACCCTATCCGCATTTCACTTGAATTGCCAATGTCTTTTTCACATCTGGGCAAGCATCATTCTCCTTCATGAAAAGTTCTTTCTCCATGGGAATGTCACAGGCAACTTTTCCCAAACAAAGCTGCAAGAAGATATGACGGTTATGTATATGAAAAGTGGAAGTAGTTGCAGAGTTGATGTCAGGAGATTAAGAGAAGAAAAAGAGCAGTGTCAGGAATCAGGATGATGTACCTGTTCAACAACCTGCTTGGAGATAGGTGAATTGCAGTTTCCAAGTTTGAGATCTCCACAAGCGCCAAAAGGGTCACCAAAGCTGGCAAATTCAACAGCTTCGATCTTTTTGCTGACAGGGCATTTCAAGTGAGCTCCTGGTTTGGCATCATCCACCACGGTCCTGAATTTGTTATCCTTTCTTTCCCAGGACTTCACGCTGGGTAGATGATCATCCGTAATGATGCTACATATTGTGTCTCTGTTGACTGTCATGATCTCAACATCAGCAATACTTGCTGATTCTTCCTCCAAAATGACCATCAGATTGTCTTTTGGCTTAATGTATGATCTTGGAATATGATACCTGACAAAATGCATATGTTCATGAAAACTTATAGATTTCAAACACAGAATCTGAATACCATTTTCTGCCTAAACATAAACGGGTTGTTTTCCTTACTCGATTTGCGTGGGTTGTCCTAGCGGCGAGACGTAAGACAACCAGTATCGACCTATGCTCTTACCATTGATCCAAATCACGCCCTTTTTCATACCAGTCATTTTAACAGCAACAGGGCTTTTCCCTTCGGGCTCATCAAAGATTGTCTGCAACAACCGAAAACATTGGTCATTTAAAGGTAAGTACCCCACCAGCTTAAATTAAGCAATATAGCTCAAGAGCTTTTTGAAACCAAGAATGTTTCCTCTTATGATTACCTTGTACCATGTCATTGGAGGTCCTTCTTTCTCCACCTTTTTCCATTGTACCTTCTTCAATCCTTCCTCTGTGTACAACTTATCTTTCTCTCCATTCAACCCAACCTACAAGTTCTGTGTGAATTAGCCATTTTTGGTCTTGTATTCTTAAAAGTCTCAATTCCTGTCAGAACCTCAGGTGTAAGTTCATTCAATACCTGATGTCCCCAACCATTCATTGACATATCAAGTGTTCCTGTATTCAAACCTAAAATAGCAACACCTTTAGGCCCGGCATACCTATGCTCCATATAGGCTCCACTATCCTTCATTAATTGAAAAAGAAAAAATGTCATATGAGATACAACTTTAAGATATATAATCAAAGTCCCAAAGTATGTTACTTTTGATATAAGCTCCTTACCGGAAGGCCAACAAGATTGCCCAACAGGGTGATGGTGTTGACCCCAGGTTTCAAGGTGACAGGATGTTGGAGGACAAAACTCTTCTCAACTTGGCTTCCATGTGCAGATCCTGAAAACATTTAATTATTGTAACTATGAACTTGGAAAAAGTCCTGTAACTTGTGCTATAAACGAATGCTGCACACAAGTTTTACATTACAAGGTGGTGTGTCTTACCAATCAATACCCCATTTACAAAAGCAAGCATGGCATGGCCAAGACTTGCAACCCTCAAAACTGGAAGAATATCTTTCCTCAGTGACAGGTCACGGGAATTTATCACAATTCTGTTATGAAAATCAGAAAAGCATGTCTAAGTTTTATAGCATTAGAATCAAGGAAGTAACCCTTTTCTGTATTCATCCAGCAGATGATAGACCGATTGTGAAAAAGATCAGACCACCAGAGGAAGCATGCTTAAAATGTATATACTTACGTTGTGGTGTACCATGCATAGTCAGTTTGATCTTTGGTCAAGCTATAGAGCTCCAATGGGGTCTTGGACGTCACTGGAAGTTGGCTTGGTATAGTCTCGGACCACATCTCCCATTGAAGATTCTTATTTGCATTCTCAGAACGAACAAAGTTTCTTGAATTATGTTGTGACACAATCTGTTTCACATAACTCAGCATTAACATCTTCTATTGCATCCATATAACGTAATAACAAACAAATACAAAGCAAGTAGTCGTGGGATTACCGTCATAGTATTGAAAACCACAGTCTTGCAATCAGGAAGGATGCTAATCGAACGAAGTGGCAGGTAGAATTCCTCACCTCGGAACTTAACAGTATGTGCTATTCTGCTGTTGTTGTTAGTCAAGAAAGCAGCACATTCTTTTGATCCTGGAATCTCAAACCAACGAGCCTGCACAGGAGACAGATAAACATAAGTATCTATGGTTGATAAGGAGCTTGTGAAATGGCAATATCAGAAGTTAACAGATGCGCACTTCAACATCTGGGCTCAATCTTGCAACACCAGGAATCCCCCAAAGCAGAGGCTTTCTGCAGAGATTTATTGACCTGTGCAAGTCCTTGAGGTGACCATATTTTGGTTGCCTCTCTAAGCCTATAATGCATGGAATAAATTCAGTTAGAGCTCTAAAAGGACTCGACCTTCTTGCATCATTTCAAATCTTATGTTTATACTCACCGAATTCGTCTAGAGGAGCTTCATCATAGTATCGTGTTGTTATGAACGACGCAGCAGTTCTATCAAGGTTTGTTCCACCATGGTACTGCAGAGCCAGACATGATTACTATGTCCTTCTCCAAGAAATCGTGGGAGAAGGTAAACAGATTGAAATATTTTCTTACCATATAGTAGTTTACTAGACTTCCATTCTTTGAGAACCAGCGAGCAACTGAAAATGCTGTATCTTCAGCTGATCTCTGAGAAGGAGGATCCCCAAACACTCTAAACCTGAAACGATGAAACAAAAATCGGCATTGTTAGCCTGAGACAGGAATTTTGCAATGACAATATGCATTTGTCTTATACTCACTGAGCAGTCCAGTTTTCAGTCCATAGATAAGGCTTGTTGGGTGCATTGGGGCCTGTGAAGGTATCTCCGCAGTGCCTTCCATTGCATGTGTTGATCTGCACAGAAAGTATCCTCGTTTGGTGGATAAAACCATAGAGCAGATAGAGGATTTGTGTGATCCTATTGTAAGTTTTCCTTTGTTCATCAATGTCTCCTTAAAAATACATTTACAAAAGCTTACCACAGCGCCAGGAGCATCCTTCTGCTTGCACATGGTCCATGGGACTCCTGTTTGCGTATTCAAAGCCATGTTTCCTGCCCACTGAACATATGAATCTCCCAAATGTCTGTATGCCAATTGGATGGTATTGTACTCGTTTTCAATCTGTCACAATAAGAAGTAAGAATCAGTTGACATTCATTCTGAAACTTTTGAACCGCTAAAAACCACTTTAGAGCTCAAACCTGACTCAAAATAATTGGGCCTCCTTGTGAAGCATATAGTTTCGCAGCTTTCATCTTCTCAACAACCATTCTCACATACCTCTCCATATGGAACTGCAAAATGTCACATCTTTAATCTCTGATCGAGTTATTATGCGGTGCAGTCGCAATTACAGCAAATCGCACTAACGATCTATATACAGAAACGGCAATTTAAAACAGTTTCTGTCCAAAGGACAAGGATCGAACATCCTTACCTTGAATGGTGCATTATCAGATCGGAAAATGACGCCAGGGACTTCTCTTAACCAGTAGGGGAACCCTCTACAAGATTCACCATTAGAAACAAAATGTGAGAAACAGAATCAAGATACCAGATTACAGAAGCAGTTCAAAAGAACTTCTCCCTTATTTCTTCCATGTTGTTACGTAGATTCAACAGAAAGTGTTCATCGAGTGGATTAACAAAACGATCAAATGAATCTTACCCATGGTTCCACTCTGCCTGGATGAATGGTCCAAGCCGTAGATACACATATAGTCCATGCTCACCAGCCATCTTGATGAACTTCACAACGTCATAGTTCCCTTCAAAATTGAACTGCAAATGGCAAAATTCAATTGAGCACTACACTACCCTCCATAAATCTCCAGTCTTCTTTCTACATATCAAAAGTTCATGTACACGATACCTGACCCTGCAAAGGCTCATGAATGTTCCAAAACACATAAGTTTGGATCACATTCAAACCTCCACGCTTAGCCTTGTAAAGCAGGTTCGGCCACATCTGAATCCAGATGAACAAACAAACCATTAGTTCATTGAAACAAAACCAATCCCATGTCATTCAATCAAAAACTTTATGTGCATTACATCTGGAGTACTACGAGGGTAATGAATTGACCCAGAAAACAAAAGCTCTCTTTGCCCATTGATGATCAATGACCTTGCATCATAAGTAACACCTGTAGGTTTATCATCAGCAATGGCAGAAGAAACAAAGAGTAAAGGAATCAGGGTAATGATTAAAAATGAAAGATCGCTTCTTGTTAAGACCATCTTCACTAAACTCTCTCTATGTTGCTAGTAACTCATCAAACAAGAACACAAATTATCTTCAAAGGACGCTAATGTGGTAAATAAAGCTAATTTATTTGAGCTGAAGTTAGGGGTCTCCTCTCTAAGGAGGCACTCAAACTACCGCTGAAAATGGAGGCCAGCTCGGATTCAGTTCTATAAAGGAAACATTAAAGGTCAATTCAGGGTCTTGGAGTTGGAGCAAAACTCGGGCCATTCCTGTTCTTGTTCAAGCAACTTGGTCATCATCTTCATTTACTATTCCTGGAAGAGAGAAACAAGCCATAGTTAACGTGTAAGCCTCAAAAAACTGTTGTGATTAGTAGCTCTTTAGCTCGTATGATTCGGACACTGACTTGCTATTTTTATAGTTTCTCTACTAACTAAACCATTGGAACTTAGTTAGAGCATGTAACTCACGTTCCAGATATGTTCTGTTTTAGACAACCAATGACTACTTACCCGCGAAGTTTAACTGATTTAACGGTCTTTTTGCTACCTTTAACAAACTAAAAACGTCGAGATGATCTTTCTAAACAAGAACTTCACCTCTAGGCTCTATTGTTTTGGAATTTATTCATACTCATTAGAATAAATCAAAAATTTTAAAAAACCGGACATCTTCTACTAATTTAATAATGACAATTTTAAATCGACTAATCTTTCAATACAATTTTTAATTTTTTAATTCGATTTAGTTTAATAATTTTTATTGTTAAAATTTATCGATTAATTAATTAATTCGTCAATTTTTATAAACTAATTAATTTTTATAAGTAAAAAATGATTAATTTTATTTTACAAGCTCCTTTTCCAAATTAACTTTAACTTTTTATGGATAAAAATAATATTTTTCAATCATTTATCAAATTCTTTAATTTTATTCAATTTTTAACCGATTTTATAACTTTCTAATATCAGTTGAATCTTTTAAATTTTAAACATCTATTTTATAAGTTTAACTTTTGGTTTCAAAATAATTAATTATAATGTCATATATATGGAATTAGAGTGGTTTGATATTTTTTCAATTCTTTTATTTTAAAAATGATCACTTTATTAAAATACACACTAATTTAATTTAAAATTTTAAATATGTAGACCAAAAATAAAGTTTTTTTGGATATTTATATTAAAATAATGCCTTTTTTAACAATAGTTAGAACTTAAAGATTTACATAATGCAAGTTTAAAAAATTTACTAAATTTAAGTTTAAAAATTAAATTAAAAAATTAAGTTTATTAATAAGTTATTTTTTGTGATCATAAAATCACTGATTTAAGTTATAAAAATAGTCTTTTTGTAAAAATATAAAGAGAAGACTGCATACATTATCATCTTCAAGTATGAGTAAGATTTATATTAAATGTTATTCTATTATATTGTTAATAACTTTGTATCTTATAAAATATGATTTGTTATGAATTATGTTTATTATTTTGTATAATATTGTAAGAGAATATATTTTTATTTTAAAATAAGTTCATATATATTATTTTATTTTAATAAATTATTTATATTATATAAAATAAATAAAATTTAAAATATGAACTTATCGTTTCTCTATTTAAAAATGTAAATAATTATAATAAGAACTTTAAAAAACGAATTGGAGCTTAAAATTTTTAAATAATTTAGGTTTTTTATTGAAATTCCAAAATAAATTCTTAGCGAAACGTCACCGTTTCTAGCAATATACAATCATTTTGTTTTCCCTCCAATAGTTTCACCTCTCCCTCCGCTTGCGCAACAAAACTAAAGCCCTCTGGTCTTCATGGAGATGGAGTCTAATACACTAATGTCGATCCACGAAGAGGATCTCGATCTTCTCCTCTCTCTCCAAGAACATGTTTCAGAAACCCCTCCTGGTTCTCCAGGTATTTATACAGATGGGTCTTTGTCGCTTTATGTACCTGCGGTTCTCCATCTTTTCTCTTGTTGTTGGTGTTTTCTTTTTTCTTTTTTTTTTGGGATAAAATCGTCAGTTTTGTGCCTTTTTTTTCTTATTTTGATGTACAATTCTGATCTGGGTATCTCTTAGTTTAATGTAAGTTCGTTCTCTAACAGTTCATGAGCCGTGTAATGTACTTTAGTAGCATAATCATAAGTTGGAGCATTTACTTACCAGAAAAAAAATCTTATGTTGGAGCATTGAGCAATATTTTCATGAAAGTTCATCTAAAGTTTGCTACTGTCTTAGGTATAATGTTAATCTGGGTCTTATTTTTTGTGTTCAGTCTTGATCTGGGTATTTCTCAGTTTCATGTAAGTTCGCTCTCTAATACTTCGTGAGACAAAAAATCATACGTTGGAGCATTGAGCGACATTTTCATGGAAGTTTAATCTAAAGTTTTCTAATTTCTGACTTCTTAGCTATAATGTTAATCAGGGTCTTCTTTTGTTTTCTTTTTTGTTGAGTCTTAATGTGGGTATATCTCCAGTTTCATATAATTTTACTGAGTCTGTGTGTCGGTCGTTGTATGCTAGTAGCATAATCGTACATTTGGGGACTTATTGAAGCTTTTTGAGCGACAAATTCATAAAGTTTTCTACTTATAGTACTTCTTATTCATAATGTTCATCTGAGAGCTTTTCATTTTTGGTTTTTCTGGATTTCCTCTGCAAGAGATTTTCGGAGTTTCTGTTTCCGTACATAAAAATTTGGGACTTACAAAATTAGCAATATGGTTTTTATGCCATTAGAACTTACTATGGATTTGTTTTGTGCTTGGCATGATTATTCAGGATACTTGTCCGACGATGGATCACCCAGACGTAGAAAGCGGGGTGGTGATATGTCTGTCTTTAAGGACACTGTTCGAGATTGCCTTCACTTTGAGCCAAAACTAGTCAAGCAAACGGAGAACCTTAATAGGTCAAAGAACCCGAGTGATTCTAATGTGGAGAAGTACTCAGGTTTGAGAATAAGGTAACCTTTTAGCTAGATAAACGCTTTGTTCACTGTTAGGTTATGGGGTTGTTCACAAATTTGCTTCTATTTGTCTTACTTTTTGCTAATGAAATATGGGTTTTTTGTCAGTTCACGAAATGTTCCCTGTTTATGATATTAGTTTTGGTATGGTTGGACTAAATTTGTTTTTGAAGTACAAAATTATGCTAGTGATTCAATCTTACGGCCACCTATTTTCCCTATTGAAGTATCCTTTAAAGCTTAATACTCCATAGTTGATCTTTTCATTTCAGATTTCTTGTATTTTTTCCAGGAATCAATTGGTTTCTCCTACAGAGCTCAGTGAGCGTTTCTCAGGCATCCGTTTTGTTCGTTTACCATCTATGAAGTAATCTTTTAACTATTTCCATCTTTATTTTCATGGTTACTTATGGAGCACTGATTTTTTCAGTTAGTTCACTTGCTTATATGGATTGAGTGTGTCTTGACACGAGTTTTATGAGCTTCTATCCAACACATAATCACAATGAGGCTTGTTTGGTTCTTTTCCTAGAAATTTATTGGTGGGAGACACTCTTTCGGGATGTTGGGCAACTGTTGGAGTGCTGACTGAGAAGGGGCATCCAAAAACTAGTTCTGCTGGCAAAAGCTATTGCATTTGGAAACTTGGATGCTTAGACGAAAATACTATTTCTGTTTTCTTGTTTGGAGATGCTTATCAACAGAACTGCAAAGAGCATGCTGGAACAGTTTTTGCCCTATTCAATTGTACCGTACGCAAGGACAATCTGGTAATGACTTGCTATCATCACTGACTTAGAGCCTTCTTTTTTCTTTTCCCCCCTGTGTTTGCATTCATAAAGATTCTAACTCCTAACATTTTGTTTTCAGAGTGGTTTTTCCTTGAGTTTGTTCTCTTCTAACCAAATATTGAAGATGGGTACTTCAATTGATTATGGAGTTTGCAAAGGAAAAAGGAAGGATGGAATGGCTTGTACAGTAGTCATAAATAAGTATGTTGCAGAACTTCTACAATTCATTTGCAACATTCTGGAGTAGGTGGCACAATATGTTTTTTGTTGATGATCCCAAAGGCATAATATGTGCTTTTTTCACTAGGGATTTTGTTGTCAAATCAATGTTTCATTTGGACTTCTAAGGGGGTTCGGCTCTATCCTTTTTCTTTACATTAGCCGCAATACAAGTAGTTTTATGACAAAAGTATCATATTAGCTTTTGCAAGGACTTCTTCAATAACATGTTGAATATTGTGGCAATCTGAATTGAGTTGTTTTTTTTTTATTTCAGACGCCAAGGAATATATTGCAGATATCACAAATCAGTAAGAATCTTTTCCAGTTCTAGTATATCTTGTTTCTTGGGAGTTGCAAGAAGAAAGGGTATGAGAGACTCAGAGAGCTTGACCTCGTACCGAGCAAAAATGCTTGCCGCAATTTGTTTTCCTATCAATTTGTCTCTGACATCAACTTTCTTTGTTAACTGTTATCATTGTACAGAAAGCATCAGAGAGATTTTCCACAGTTCGAACAGAACTTAAGGGAGGGTAGGTGATCAACACAGTTTTGTTAATGGAAACTTACCTGCTTTTATTCTTTAATTGTAGTTCCTCTCGGATGATACATCAAACTTGTTTTCCTAAAATCTCAGGAACTTGAGAACAGCCTTTCGGGATCCTCTGAAATCAGAAGGCATTTACTTGGTTGATCCACTAGGTGACAGAACAAATTCGAAGAAGCCCAAGCAGCCAGCAAAATTACTGAGTGTGGAAGGACTTAGAAGGGCATTGAGGTTGGTCATACAAATTACAAAGCTACCACTGCTGTTATGCAATTCTTGCTTGGCCTAAACAATTGATTCTTGCATCTGATTTAACAGTAATGCAGATAAAGTGACAACTAATGCACATTCACAGGGCATAAGATTCCTTAACAAAATCACAGGTTAGAGATGGTCAGCTATCTCTCTTATTGTTGTCTGTATGCCCATGCAATATCATGATTTTGTATTGGCAGGTGGACAGAATTCAAAAGATTCAAAGAAAGAGTCTGCAACATCAAATCGATCAGTGACCGGCTCAGAAGATAGGTAAACATTCCTGTATTTGTTCCAGTTCACATACCTGACATACGTTTGAGATTTCCAATCATGAATATGCATCTATTATTCCTCAGGAAATCATACACAATGAAGGTAAAACCATCAATCCACATGAATAAGGCAAAAAGAACGAAAACAGAACAGATGCCACATTCGGATGGAAAAATCGACCCGGGGATGGGCAAGATGATTGAACTCGAGATCTTTGGTTCAGATGAAGAATTGTGAGTCATAATTCTCCATCACCATGGCAGTCAGAGCACAATATTCCCACATCTTGCCAATAATGAAGTGGCATCAGAATTTTTATGGATGACATCTCCAAAAGTCTGCTAGAACACTGAGGTGAACTGATTATGGATGAATATGAAGTTCCTAAGCCTTTGAAGATGCAGTCCACCACACAAGAGTTCGAAATCAAAAAGCTGTCATGTTTATGTAAAGCAGTGAGTTCCATGATGTCCTGTAGGCTTCATTTTGGAGAAAATCTTCAAGCTTAGTCATTAGTAATGACTAATCTTAACTTTGTTCCAAGCCATTTTAGAGTTAATGTTTGTCAAACAAAATTATCAAGAAAGTTCATAGAGATTAACCTATTAGGCAAAACT
>JANSVB020039790.1:0-17251 GCA_025504935.2 Erythroxylum haughtii
ATGCCGTGTGGATTTTAGTTGGTTGCTCGGTAGTGCACCTTTATCGTGGGTTACGTGTTGGAGCGACCTGCGGGCGTCCCGATGTGTACCCTACAGTAAGGGGGCGCTACACTATCGGTTTTTCTCTTCCTAATTAGTATTTTGTTAGAAATGGTTGCAAAAGAGTTATATGAAGTACCACAGAGCATTAGAGAGTGTGTAGGGGAAAAAGAGATGATTGATAATTTCCATTCTAGTATTACAAAGTCTAAACACATGATTAAGAATGTTAGACCTCCTTAATTTATCAATTGTTCTAGGCTTATTATTTAAAGCTAGCCAAAATAAAGAATACTTTAAGAGGCATATATTAAACCATAATAGTTGATGACAACTAACTTTAGGTTCATGAGATTTTGGTAGATCCCTAAAATATTGATTTATGAATGTGTTAGAGGAATTTCTATACTAAATAATCTTATCTTCCATTGAGGAAAAATGATTGTAAGATGAAATGTCAGTAATAAAAAAGATGAATTTGCCTACCTTAGTAACCCATTCATTCCATGTCACCAAAACTTTAACCTTAGCTTTCTTATGATACACACATTTAACAAGTTGAAAATTTGGCCTCCTATAGAGAGGACCTTGGTCACTCCAATTATCATACCAAAGCTATGTGTCTTCCATAGTCTCTTTTTTGACCTTAATAAAGTTGTTCCTCATTCTAAAGATCTAAAACAAGGCCTATGAGTGCTCAATGGTAATATCACAAGGAAGAAAGGAAATGAGGAACTAAATAAAATAGTAGGTCCTATAAGCAGTTCCAAAAGAATTCCTAAAGTACTCCATAGTTGCCTCCATAATATCTTCTTAGTTATAAGCTATTCTTCCATCTTTAATGGTTAAACAAATAATTTTATTCACATTCGTTCTAAATAGGAGAGAGTTACAAAAGAAATTTGTGTTAGAATTACCATATTTGAGCCATTGAATTCTTGGTTTTTGTTTAATTAAGGAGTTGTGATCTTCAAAAACCTTAACATACTTTCTTAAGGTTGCTTTCTTTTAGACCTATTTATTTGTATTAGTTGGCCCTATATAAAGCTCATTTTATCTTTGAATAAGGAGCTCCCCTATTTTATTAAGGGCTAACTTAGTGATGAAGTCAGATACCTTATTAAGCTTCTTCAATTCCTCCTTAGTTCCCATTTGCTTCTTAAAATATTTAAAAGATTCACAACCATTCATTCAAGTGTTTAATCCTCTATTGATTGTGTCTTAGAAAGCCTTTATTTTTTAAAGATCATCAATGAATATAAAAGGTCAATCTTTTCTAATTAACAAAGATATCATATATCTTGATAGAAGAGTGTTCAAAGCAAAGGTGGCTTACAAATATTGCTTTATTTAATTTAAATGTATCAACCCAGTGATGATTAACTAAAGCCCTATCAAATCTTTTCCTTACGAACTAGTCCTATTTTGTTTGTCAATCCATATATGATAGTTTTAATTAAACCTTAAATGAGTAGAATCAATGTTTGCAAAACAAGCTCTAAATTCTTTACAATGATCTCTCAACCTAAGTCTACTTTTAGCTTCAATACCATTCAATATGGAAATGAAAATCTCTATGTAATAACCAAGTTCTAAGATTGCTCTAAAGCTTAGATCTATGAAATGAATAGTTTGAAGCACAAACAAAAGAAATTTGTATTATTTGAGCTCCATTAATGTTTACCAAAAATGGATTACTTGGTCTATATTAAAGGAGTTTAAAACATCAAATTTGTTAGTGCAACGATAATTTTTTCCATAATAATGATCATAATGATTGGTAATAGTTTTCCACTTATTGTTGAAGAACTATAGGTTATTACAAAGAGATTCTATTAACTTTCTTTCCAAAACAACTACAATCATAGGTTTGTTAAAGGGTTAATTACCATAAAAAGCCCAAACCTTCATCAAGTTTTCAATTATAGCCTGAACTTTCAAAAGTAGCAATAAAATGCCCAAACTTTATTTTTTCAATTCTAACCCAAACTTCAAAAAATGGCAATAAAAATGCTCAAATTTTCAATTTTCTTCAATTATAGCTCGACATTATCTGTTGTTCTCTTGATATCATTAGCTATTTGTTTTCTGTTTGTTCTTCTAATGCTCCAAACTACTCTCGCATTACAATGTATTATATTAATAGGCTCTTTAGTTTAGTTCGTTATCTTGATGCACTTAGTGTGAGGACGTTGAGGCTGTGTAATATGAAAATTGAAGGATAAGGATGTCAAGAGAACAAATTGAAATCAAGGCATAAGGATGTCGGAGCTGCGTAATATGATTTAGATCATTTTAAACAACGACGTCATTTTAATTATGTGATTAAATGATGTAATTTCATTAATCGTTATTTGTTGTATTAATTTTGGTTGATGTGTATTAGTTAAGTTTTTTAAAACATGTAACAAGTCATGTCAACAAACTTAATGAAAACACTAACATCGGGCTAGAATTGAAAAAAATTGGAAGTTTGAGAATTTTATTGCTACTTTTTGAAGTTCGAGCTAGGATTAAAAAATTGAAACTTTGGGCATTTTATTACCATTTTTTAAAGTTTAGGCTATAATTAAAATTTTATTAAAAGCTTGGGCTTTTCTTGGTAATTAACCTCATACACAATTTGCTATCTTTAGGTTATTAACAACCCTAATATTCTAAACAACTATGGTTATGAGGGGATGAGAGATGCATCAGCCCTTCTAGTTTTGTACTTTCTTCCTAATTTTCTTCTCTTTACCAAAGATAACTCTTAAGGTAATGATCTAAGTTCTTCATTAGTTTCGGTTCTTTAGAATGAAAAGTATTAAGATTGCAAGTAGAAGTTACCCTCAAGCCTAAGTAAATATTGAGAAATGCATTATCTTAACAATTATTCAAAGCTTAATCATTGTTACTAGTGATTATGCTTGAGTTCATAGATTATAAATGCATAATTGACTATAACTATACACCCTTGTTTAAGATATTTTGCTTAATATTTCCTAGTTTTGTTGTATATTTGGTATGTATTTTTCTCCAAGTGCATCTATAAGAGATAATTGCCTTTATGGACCAAAAGGAGATAAATTTAAATAAAATCGTGGCATAAACGAAGATTTAAAGCAACTTGGAAAGACACGTCCATATATGTGCTTGTAAGTCTCTATGAATGTGTAAAATCATGATTTTGGGGGTTTTTGGATCTACAAATCCATGTATGTCCCAATAACCCTACTTGTCACTATAAAAAGGAAGTGAAAGGAAGCAAAATATAGAGGACCAACTTTTGCAGCAATTTTGAGACTTAAGACACCTAGAGACATGATTTGCAGCAATTTTGAGACATAAGACACCTAGAGAGGTGATCATTTTGATCAAGGACTAGGAAAACATAAAGAATACAATAAGATATCCATTAGATAATAACATCAAATCCAAACTTACAAAAAGATTCAATAGAACAGAAAGGGAAATTTAGAATTATGATGTCTTTGTTTTCTTTTTTTAAAGTTTATCTTTGATTTCATTTTCTATTATTAGTAACTAAACCTGATTAGTGTCTAGGTGTGATGAACCCTAGTTTATGATAACACTATGCTTTGATCTTTTATTTAATGCAATTATTTTGATTGATTATTGAAATTGAGAGGTATGGTGTATCCTAGGATTAAGAATAAGCTAGGAAATGGTGAAAATACCTGGTTTTAGTTTGATAATTAGTCAGATGTAAGCCCCTTTATATAAAGAAATGATATCAACCATTTGAGGAATAAAATTCCTTGGAACCTCAAAGTATCTTCTCTAATTTCAAATAATGATTAGTATAGGATTTTAGAGGCTTTCACTCACTTATTGAACACTTAACACAATTGATAGAAAGGAATGGAGAAGATCTCATCATTTGGACTCCCAATTCGAGTGGAAGATTCAAAAATGAATCCTTATGGAATGATCACAAATAGTTTATAGAAGTGCCATGGTAACCTTCTATGGAAGCAAACCCTAAATCTTAAAGCATCAATAATCACTTAGCTAGTTTTTAAAAATAGGCATAGCACTAGTAATAGATGGTTTAGCACTAATGAAACAACTTGTGAATTATTCAAAAAAAGTTGTTGAAGATAGAAATCACCTTTTCTTTCAATGTAGATATTCAAAAGCAGTTTGGAGTAGAATTCAACATATGTTAGTTGTGAACAATGACACATATGTATGAGAGGAATCTTTGAACTGGTTCATCATCCACACAAAACTTGGAAAGAAAATTTTCATATTACTAAAAGTAGCTTCACCTCCACCATTTACACGCTTTGGAAAGAAAGAAACAATAGATTCTTCAAAAAGATTGTAGAAGACAATTACCAGCTAGCCTTGAAGATACTTAACTAGATTAGAGATGCTGTTATTGTAAAAAATGCACAAAATTCTCTCTTTGTTGACATAAAAAACAAATGGAACTTATAATGTATGTATTGATCTTGTAACTCAGCTAAAATGTTTGCTATCTTCAGTTGGCTTTTCTAATCATGTTATAATCTGACAAAAATTCAGTTTCATATAACTCGATGTAATGTTGAACTAGCTTTTGCTAATGTTGATAGATTTCATTCATTTTCCCAAAAAATTTACATTGATTGATTTATTATGATTCAGTTATACGTTTTATGCTTATTCTAATATATCTAGAATATTAGTACATGATTTGATTTCATATGATTGAGAATGAGAAATCTTCTTATATGAATAGATCTATCATAATTGAAAGGATCTGATTACAAACCTAGAGATAAGTCGACTTAAATCCTCTGGGCTAAGGTCAAACATAATAATGGAATTTATAAATCGATAATACAATACTAGGGGTTTTAACTAGAAAGATTTTTGTTAATCAACTGATGGATTAGTTGCTAGTAGTCTTGAGAGAGTTATTAACATAAGATAGGAATTTTCATGGACCAATAATCAATAACATAATTTCATGATAAAATATTAATTATTTAATGATTCTTAGGGGGACTTATTACTTAGATACTAATGTTTGATATTGATTTTCCTAAGTAATTTTCTTTGTCTTCCTCGTTATTGCTTTCAATTTTAGTTTATTTGTTTAAGTTTCATTTTTAATTATAAACCAACTCTGATTCTTAGGCTAAATAATAGGAAAAGGGTAAATATTAGTAATAACCATCTTCGTGGGATCGACCTATACTTGCCTATGCTAACTAAAACTACACCGTGCACCTTCGCTAATTTAATTATTAATACAAAAATAACCAATCAAGTTTTTTGTTCCATTTCCAGGGACGATAATATTAGGAACACCTAGATTTTATTACTCTATACTTTTTATTTTTCTATTTTATTTAATTTTAATTAAGTTTTGGTATTTATTTATTTATTTATTTTTCTTGTATTTTATTTTCTTTTTGGCTTATTTATTTAATTATCTTTTGAACTTCTCTACTTTGATTTTGACTTTATGGGTTAATGCTAGGATATTGAGATTTAACGACATAGCCATAACTTACAATGGATGAATGTAGCGATCAGTATTCTCACTGGACTTATGATATGTTACCGCAATATGTTATCTCAACATATTAGAAAAAGCTATTTTTTGACATTTTTTTTGGAAGCTCAACTAATATCCATGCTGTGTTGCGACATTTGTGGGAGTAATTATTATAATCATGAATGTACCCTATGAGAATACATATAATTTATAGTGGAGCAAACCTTACATATGTAGCTCCAACTGAATATGTACAACAATAGCAGTAAAAAGGAAGTATTATAGATAAACTAGTAGAATACCTTGTAAGGATGTACCAAGCTAACATGAATTTAAGGAGATATTTTCTTCACCTAATTATGGTGAGAAAAATACCTCATACAATCTGAGGTTCCCAATGTTTTAGAGTGAAGAAGAAATGTTGGTTGATTTTATGAATGAAGATGCATTTTAGGAAGACGAGCAGGTAATTGCTAGTCTAGAAGATATGATGACCAAATTTGTTCAAGAATCGAGCATGGGACATTAGAGAACAAAGGCTCATATACATAATATGATGAATCGGGTTAGTCAAATGGCAAAGATATTAACTGATGAATTGTTGGGGAGTTTGTCTAGTAATACTGAAACAGATCCTAAAGAACATGAAATGGCAATCGCCCTTAGGAGTAAAACAAGCTTCTAGAAGAAGAAGAGGAGGAGGAGAAGGAAACCTTTGTCTTAGAAGAGGAACTAGAGAAGTGGCAAGAGATAATTAAAGAAGAATACAAGTCAGAAACCTTTTTCTAGGAAGAGGAAGAAGGAGAGTGGACAAAGGTGAATGAGGAAGAAGGAGAGTGGACAAAGGTGAATGAGGAAGAACTGGCAAAGGCACCAAATAAGGAAACTACTGATGAGTCATTGGTAGTCACCTTGAGTATAGAGGGTTCCCACTTCCTCCAAGACAAACTATTTGAGTCAAAAGATGATTTAGGGAGTTTTATTATCCCTTTTTTATTGGCAATTTTTCTTTAAAAGGACATTAATGCAATTAATTGGAAATATTAGTTTTATAAATTATGTTTTTACTATTGTCGTGCAACATTTGGCTTGTTCACATGCCACAAAAACTACTTTTTGGAGAAAAATATAGCAGTAAACGACTAATTATAGACCTACGACGACAGTAACATGTAGGGTATGTCAAGCTAACAATGTTAAAAACAAGTACTACATGGGAGACAACCTATAAATTAAGATAGATTTTATTTTAAATTTTAAATTATTTCATTTTCATATTTTGTTTCTATCTCCTTTATTGTTGTCTTTCTTTTCTTTTTTGATTAATTTTTCTTTATATTTTTCAAGGATGTTACTATCTAATATCAGATGGACAAGTCCCAAATTCATGAAAATTAGAATCAGAAAATCATATTACTTAGGAAAGTACCAAACTCCATTTTCTTACTTATTATATGTGCTTATATTATGTACATTGAGGAAAATGTACAATTTTAAGTGTGGGGAAGGGGTTAATAATTTTATTAAGCCTATTATAATATTTGTTATTAAGTTTTATTAACCAATAACCTAAATTAGTGGAAATCTATCCATAAATACTTTATTTTGTACTTGATTATTAGATTGAATTAGTATGCGAAAAGATAATAGTTAGAATAAACTTGCTTTTATAAGTTATATATTTAGTAATTATTGAGATAATCAATTTGAATGAAAATTGCATATTATTTACACACATAAGATGATTCTTTTTCATGAGTTTTTAAGCCTAAGGGCAAAAATTTCAAAACTTTGATGCTCTTATATTCTTTCATGTGTGTTATCATGCATAGTTGAATAATTCTTTTATTATACATATTGAGATCACAATTGTTAAATTAGAAATAATGAAGTGATAAAGGCATTTAGATTTAACAATTGTTTAAGCCTAATTCTTTCATAATTACCTTACTATAATTTGTCTTTATGAATAACCAATTTAGAACCTTAACATTTTCCATTCATTATGACACAATTATTAACCTTTATCCTATTTTTTCTTTATGGCCTTTTTATTGTTTTAAACCATAAAGGTTGTTTAAATTATTTAACTTTTTCAAAATTTTGAAAGGTCAAATATTTCTTTAATTGTGGTACTTAAAGAATGCTCTATATTAATTGATTAAAAAAACTTTTGAGAGCATAGCAAAAGAAGAAAAAATATATAGGACCAAATGTTTTATAAGGAAAGGACCTGTATATATTATGAGCAAGTTTCACGTAATGTTTCCTTTGTAAATTTCCTTCAAATTCATCACAAGTTTATTACTCTAATTATACAGTACCGAAGCCCCATTACATCCTTATAAAAACTTGTTGATTTTTATTTCTAGTTTACATACAAGTGGTGGAGATATGACCAAATTGCAAGCCTATAGTAAGAGTTATACTATGTATTCATTTGAGAGTTTGATCCTTCTCACACTAATCACTTGAGTGTATTGAGTGAAACCTTAGTGAGGGTATAAAGATTTATGCTTTTGATTTCAATAAGACTCTTGACTTAATTATTATTAATATTGACTTATGAAGTTAGTTTCCAAACAACTTGATTCTACTTGCATGTTAATTTGATTAATATGACATGATGATTTAGAGTATGAATGGATAGGTTGGGATTAATAAAGGATGGATGTTGTAAAGTTGATAATTTAGATTATAATTTGCTTGAGGACAAACAAAAGCTTAAGTGAGGGGATGTTTGATAGATTCATATTTGACTATATTTATACACCCATATTTAAAATGCTTTTCTTGATATTTCATAGTTTTTTCGTATATTTAGTACTTAATTATCTCCAAGTGCATTTATAGGTGAGAATTGCCTTTATAGACCAAAATGAGACAATTTTAGATGAAATCATGGCATAAAAAGAAGATTTGAAGTAACTTGGAGATACACGACCACGTATATGATCGTGTAAGTCTTTGTGAACATGTAAAGTCATGATTTTAAGAGTTTTTGGAGCTACATGGCCACCTTTACAGTCATTTATGTAATTATGTATGCCCTAATAACCATAGTTTTTACTATAGAAGGACGTGAACGGTGGCAAAATTAGGAAAACCGACTTTTACAGCAGTTTAAGACGTAAGATATCTAGAGAGATAATGATTTTGATGAAGGGATAAGGAAAACATGAAGAATACATCAATAGATCCATTAGATAACAACATCAAATCCAAACTTGCAATAAGATTCAATAGAAGAGAAAGGGAGATTCAGAATTATGATGTCATTATTTTCTACGATTAGTAACTAAACATGTTCAATGTCTAGGTGTGATGAACTCTAGTTTGTGATAACACTATGTTTTGATCTTTTGTTTAATGCAATTATATTGATTGATTTATCACGATTTAATTATGTGTTACCATTATTTTCTAATGAGGTAACCTAAGGATCTTAAGACCTTATTTTGATTACTTATAAAACTTGGTCTTAAGGACTTTTGCAGATGTAAAAGAACCAAATTGAAAGTCTGGATAGAAGTGGAGCTTATACGATTTGGCACAGGAGCAACATTAGTTAAAGGGTAGAATAACTAGAAATAACTCCTCTATGAGTACTTCAAACAAGTAGAGCAGAAAGAGGGGGAAGAGAAGGAAAAGTCAAACTCAGATAAAGACATTAATTAAAAAGAAAAAAGGTTGGACTAGGCTAAAGAAAATTTGAAAATTTATTCCTAAAATGGTAAAGTCAATTTAGTCATGGGAGAAATTTAAGGTCTAAGAAACAATAAACAACCTCTTTCTAGTGGAGAAATAATAGGGAGAGATTAAAGGGATGGACGTAGTGAGAATGTAAGGCAAAATATGGGAAGGGATGTTGTAAATTGAAGATATTACAAATCTTGCTTTGCCACAGGTAGAAAATAACCCTTTACAAATCTTGCCAAAAGTCCCGAGGAATCCTCTTAAAGTATATATTAGACAAATTATCAAACCATAATAAGCATACAACTCAAAAACTACTTTTCTTACTCACACTGATGAATAAAGGCTTTATATGTATTGTGTAAAGAAAATATACATTATCCAACCTCTTATGGCTTTTAGAAACTCTCTAGTATGCTCAACCATCTTTGTACAGTTTATATGTAGTTTATTTATAATCAAAATAACATAAAATAATCATTAGAAATAAAACTAGCCATTAAAATAGTTAATAATTGTAGCATTAGTCAACTAATATAGTTACAAACTCACAATTCATGTTTTCAGAAGACATTAGTCGACCATACTACCACACTAGTTGACTAGAATATCCAAAATGTTAACATTGGTTGTCTAAATCATCATATTGGTCGACCAAAATTCATAAATAAGTTCCTAAAACTTCTCAAGTTCTTTCAAAGATCAAAACATATTCTTTTGATAAAATATCATTCAAAATTCTTTCAAAAGTTTCCTAAAATTTTATTTAAAGATCAAAAGAGTTTTAAAATATTAAAATAATTTACTCTTAATTATAAAAGGATTGATGTGTTGTGTACTATATGAAAATGATCAAGCAATAATTAAGCCTAATAATTTATATAATGACCAATATAAATTTAAAAGAAAGATTGTAATGATTTACTTAAGCTTTGCATATTTCATTCTTTTTGGTTCTTGATTCTTCACTTGAATTGCATATGCACTCATCTTTAGTAATTTTCTTTATCATTTGGTTGCTCAATATTATTCAATTGGCTCTTTTGCTCATGTTACTCTTCATTAAAGTTGATCTTTCATATATTAACCCACTAATATCACCAAAGATAAATGATTTGTAGTAATATATTTTGTTCTCATCAAAACTATGGATTAAAACATCACTTGAACTATCAATCTCCCCCTCTTCGATAATGATAAAATATTTGGTGATATTGTGAAAAATAAATAACATTAAGTTTCTCCTATTCCAAAGCAATATGAAATGATCAAGTTTTAATATCACTATTCTCTTCCCCTTTTCTATCAACATCAAAAAAGGATAAATTATAAATCTATAAGCATCAAAAGGAGAATAATGAATAAATTCCTTCTTCCCCTTTTTAAAAACTAACCATATGAGCAAAGTGTACATGTAAAGCATTTAATAAATCAAAGACAAATACTTATAACTCTTATGTACCAATTTGAATGATTAATATATCATTCTCCCCTGGGTATAAGTAATAATACTCTCTCTCCTAAATATGTATGCTAAGTAAATTTTATCAAATATTGTCAATATTAAAGTAAGTGGTTGCCTTCTTTTATATATCATTAATGATTGCATCATTCTCTTCCTCACCATGCTCAACAATTCATATTTTGATACCAATTTCCTTAGCCTATTTGAGGACTCTTTGGTGATTTTTCAAATTAATCATTAGAGATACTATTGATGTTTCTAATTTGATATCTATAAAGGTGATACAATTATTTGTATTCATTTGATGCCACGTAATATTGACCTATAAATTAAAGAAATCAACATGTCATATATACCTACATAAATTTAGATCTGTGAATGTATCCATAATCACCATAAAAGTGACATCTCATATAAGATGATTTGAAAGTTTATGAATTATATGAGTGAGACCTATAAGAATATTACATATATGCATTTCTAGGTCTTAGTGGATGATATGGGTGATATAATGCTAGCTTTTAAATTGGAAAATTAGGAGATCTCTTTGTGTGATAGTGTGGCCTAACAAATGATTTAGCACATGACATGTTATTTTTATGAAAATATGACCTATGGTAATGTTGAGCATAATTTAAGTTTCTTTATTTCTCACAAGGCCTAGGAAGACAATGAGCTTGCTTCATGTCATTTTGATGATAAAGAAAATATATAAATGAGAAGAATATTACTTTTTTTTGTATGACTTTATATAAAAATTATGTCTAATTTTTCCTTAAGAAACATGCCTTAAAAGTTTAGAATACGAACCACACATAAATGCATGAAAAAAAATTTATCTTAAGACCTAAAATATGATGCATGAAAATTTAATGTCTCATCATTACAAACATGACTTTCTTTTAAAAAATTTCTTAGCATGAAGTGATGCACTTTGATAAGCTTACCCAATCTCATACCTATCATTGGACCTCTTTTGATAAGTTCACCTTTTAAATTGAACTTAGACAATGACCCTCTGATAATGTTAAAAACATTCAATTCAAAATGAAAAGTTTACCATTAGCAAAGGCTAGTTCGCTGCGGCAAAACTATGGAAGAAATTCCAAGGAATTTTGAGACAAGTTCACCGTGGCTAACATTTGACTTCGTCATGGTGAAATCTCATGGTTGAGCAAATGCACCCTTTGGGAAAAACACGCCACGACGAAGTACTCAGATTAACCCTAGGTACCTCTCGCAGCGAAGGTATCAAAATCAAACAAAATATCTTTCGGGAAAGGTTCATCGCGGTCAAAGTTTGGCTTCGCTGCAGCGAAACTTTCGATTTCAGACACCCAAACCAAACTATCTGACATTAACATTTTTCACATACCATTTCCCAACCCTTAACCACTTAACAAAAAGATAAAATACAAAGATATACAAAAGAAACTTCTTCAAATCTTAGTCTCTTGAGATTGAAATGTGAAACTTGGAAAGTCATAAGCTAAAACACCAATATATTTCATTAACATCAAAAGAAGAGTTGTACAAAGCTTTAATGGGCATCTCAAGCCACAATACATCAATATCCAAAAATGCAAAAAATCCATGAATGAGTAAAACTTGAAATGCGACTCTCAATCACTCGATCTCTTGCTCATCACCTGCAGATGGTGAAGAATGGGGGTGAGCTTAAAGCTCGTGGGTAACAAGTTTATAACAGAGAAACAAGGTAAACCATTGAAAATATTCATTGAACCCGTAGAACACATATTTATGAAATTCTCAAGTCATCAAACAATTCATAATTACATAAGGATGTATTCATCAAAATTTTAAACAAATGATAAACACATAGGCAATCACAATTGTTTAGGTAGGTCCATGAGGAAGTTCTTGCAAATCTACAGAAATAATAGAACAGATTATCACAAACCCACATATTGGTTTTGCATAGTTTGTAAACATGAGGGAGTCTGTAAAGGAGATCCATGCCACTAGCAGGCAGGCGGGATAAGCCATTAACAAAGTCGACATGCACGTGACGTAACAGAATATACCACCACTAACCCACACAACATGAATTTCTTGACTTGAACACATATTGCCCAAAAGGAACATTTCGGAAACATGATTTTTATAATCGTAATACATTTCAAATACCATTTCATAAATCATCAACAAAATTCAAGTACCAAACATGTAACAATTTCTCAAATCATTTAAGAAGCAACAATTTCAACATTTAAGAAGTAATAAATGCAACATTTATAAAGTGGTTGAAATCATTTATAAACATGTAACCCACCTTGAATTTCTTGTTTAAAAAATTGCTTAAAAGTGCCTCTCCTCTTGGCTTTCCTGATTCCCTTTAACATTGGCGAAAATCCCATTCAATAGGAATACAAATTGAGAATCCTATAAAGCATATTCACTAAAATTGATTCTAGAATACTTAAACCTATGCATTTTCTCAGCTTCATGAACCAAAACCTTTCCAAAAATCCAAAGGATTAAAATTGAACTTACTTTGAATCTTCGTCAAAAAAAAAATGTTTGAGTCAAACGAAAGCTCTTCTCTTCCTCTTTCTTTTTCTCTTCTTGAACAACCTCAAAATCTCTCTTGAAACTAAAAAAAGATGAAGCCTAGCTTGTTCCTCCTTCTTTCTCTCCTTTCTCTCTTCCTTTCGTTATTTCCTCCCTTGTTTTCTCTCATTCACGTTTTCTTCCCTCTCAAATGCAAGATAACACTTCTTTCTTCCAATTTTTACCTTTAATGAGTGTAAAATGTCCACTTTTCCCTTTCTTTAGTGCCTTATGGCTTTTAAACTTAAGTAACTCGCCAAATTTGCCCTTGTACACTCTTACTACTTTAATTCTAGCATTCCTATTTTAAATTCTAATTGCTACTTATGCTTTCTCAATTAATGACTAAATTCTAAGAGAATAAAAAAAATAGATCAATAATAAATTAACTAATTAATTAAAATAAAAGAAAAGAAAATTTTGGGGTCTAACAGATAATATTGATCACCTTTTTTAATGTCTCATTCTTATGCAACAAATCGTGCTCATTCTCATTGACAACAACAACACTATTAGAATCTACCATGGCATGTAAATCATATTTTAATATTTTATTCTTAATCATAAATGTATCTAAGAGCTTGAAATATCTTTATTCTTAGAGGATAATTTCTTCCTTTTCAAGCTCATTATTTGTAAACACACAATAGGTTCTTCATAAGACAAATAATCATCATTATCATCATAATCATTAACATTAAGAGAGTTTGAACTAGAGAACTCATCATCAATATTTTTCATACAACATATGTGAGCCACCTTAATGTTTAATTCTCTACTTTTATAATTGTTTATATTATCTCATGTGGTCTTTAGTGCCTTCTTCTTCCTTTCATTCTTCTCCGTCTTTTTACTCCATTCTTGATTGTCATCAAGATTATTATCAAACTCATCATGATCAATATTAATATCATTAATATCTACATTATTATGAAAACTATTAACTTATGTAAGATTAAATTTGGCCCATGTCCACTCCTTAAACTCACTAAAAAATTCAATTATTTTTCATTCATTAACAAATTGTTACATTGATGCAAAACTATATATACGTTTTTCATCAAATTTTTATTTCAGTTTTCATGAGAAAGTAACTTTTGGAGATAAGAAATTCAAAATGGTGTAAAAGAGTAAAAGGTTTGCAAAGAGGACAAAAAAATCCTAATGAAGACAAAACAAGTGTAACTCTCTAATAAGTTTTAAAATACAATTATCCAAATTGTTCCCAATTATATTATTAATTATTAAAATCTTTATTGCTTTTAAAAATGACATTCGTCAGTCACAAAAATTTACCTATATAAACACAACTATTTGAACTGCCACATCAAAAGTATATAAAAAGAACTTTACTTAATTTAATATATGATGCCTCACTTAGACTCCACTCTGTCAATCACGTGTATTAGATTATTAACAATCTCTCTATCTCTTAAAAAATGGTGGCAAAGGATGAGCTTCCTATTTTGTAAGGATAACTAAACATACCTTTAAAATCAAATAACTCAATCTATATAGAAATTAGTAAAGTTATTAAAATATACATATAATAGTATAAAGCACATCAACACTCAACCTATTTGAACAATCCACAAACATCCAAAATTTTATCATCAGTAATGATTAATATTAATATTATTTTATTACTACGATTTATGTTTTATCTCATTATTAACTGAAATTTCTAAGCCTTGCTTAACTTAATAGACTTGCATTTAACAGTATGTCGGCTCATCTTGACTCATCATAATCACTCACAAAATGGAAACTTAATTAGACGTATAAATATCGACATATGGTACCTCAATTCCTCAACATAATTTGGTACCTTGGTACCACTCTAATACTTAGCCATCAGTACAGAATATCCCCAAGAGTCAAGATTTTTTAGTATCGCTCCAATACCTCGCCATCAACATAGGACATCCACGAGACTCAAGATGCCGCGATACTCACTCCACGGACAGGTACCTAGTTATCTCTCACTTATATTTAAACAATCTCATCAATTTATGACCATCAAATATAGCCTATCTTAGGCAAGCCATAAATTCACAATTTACATAATTTTTCTCAAATTATTATTAACCAATCTCTATTTAATTTCATAAACATTATTTATTTACCTTAATATTCTTAATTATACTCATGAGCAACTAAAAATTTTAATTATCATATTTTCACCATATTATGAAATAAATACACATAATTAATATATTTTAGAAATTCATATATGTAATTATTAATCATTAATTTACTTAATGACTAATTCAAAATATGATTCACTATTAAATAATTTATTAATAACAAAATACTATTTTAATAGTAAGTCTAAGGTTATCTTTTCATGATTTTTAGACTTAACTAATTGATATCCAATTTACTCCTTAATTCACCATTGAAATCTAGACATTACAAAATTCTATTAGACTTATTTAAGAAATTTTTTCAATCCAATTACACATAATAATCCAACATTATTCCCTTTTCTATTTTATTCTTAATTATTAAAAATCGTTACTTAATCTAACTATCATAATTATTAAAATATCCTTAACTATTAAAAGTCCTATTTTACCCTCATTTCTTTGTATTATTACAAAAATACCCTTCTAGGAATTAAATTCCAAATTTTCCCTTAAATTTTAACATTTCCCATTTTGTTCCTTAATATAACTTAAAATTTCCTAATTTGTCTTCTTCTTCAGCGTCTCCTCTTATCCTTCCTTCTCATTTTCTCATTTTTCAGCCACCTTTTCTCCATTTTTATTTTTCCCATGACTTTAAATTATTGTCTCAAATAATCACAATATACTTTATAACTATATACTAGTTTAGGATGAAACTCACAAATAAATTATAGCTGAAAAAGTTTTACCTATGTGAAGTTCCACGCCTTTCGAAGGGATTTTTGTTTTGTTAATCTCCATATTTTCTTCACTAATTTACTGTACAACAAATAAAATGAGGGAATATATGAGAAAATTTTCACATACAAGAGAAAGATGGTGTATTTAAACTCTTATTAGCTAGAAAACAAATGGAGAAGAAGAAGACAATTTTTCATTAGGTTTCTTATTATCTAATTGTTGTCTTCTTATTTATATTCCTCTGCTTTATTTTGTTTTATGGGCTAGATTATTTTTTTAAAAGTTAGGCTCTCTTTTTATTATGTTCTAATTAAATTCTAATATTTTAAAAATGATTAAATTGAACTCTAAGTTGATAGAAATTCTAACTGAGACTTGATAATGTCAATTATCATCATTGTTTCATAGTGTCACATATGTATCATATGGCACTACATGATCCAGTCATATATTTGTTTAAAATTTTGAAATATTATAATTAATCAAAAAATTGAAAATTAAAGAAAATTTCATTAACTATAGTTAAACTAATTACAACATTATAATCAATTATTTTTAATTTTGTGTTATCCTTAAATTTATTTATTTAAACTAATTAAATTATTTATCCTAACTTTAACTAAATCCTTAATCTTCCAATCCTCTGATTTCACCCCTACTCCCATAATAAGTTAACCCTAAAATTACTAAATTGTAATACACGGTACACCAAAATAAATCGGTATTTTAGACTGATGTCCTTAAAAACAGCACAATGAATAATAATTTTTAGTTACATCAAATTAATGATGTATGACATTTTTTTCGGTGGTCACAGGAAATTATTTTTAGTTACATCAAATTAATGATGTATGATATTTTTTTCGATGGTCACAGGAAATTATTCAAGCAGATGATTAAAAACTAGTACAAGAGTGACAATTTTGTAAATAAGGGGACATGAGGCATATAAAAGGAGCTAGTTGGAGAATAAGACAAAAACATTGTCTTCTTCCTCTCCCTCACCACCGAAAACCTCCATGGGAGCTCCTCTCCAAGCTTTTCAACTTTTGTAACATGAAAGGGAAGGAGATTCAAGCAATTTGGGTGGTATAAAAAGGTAAGCCTCCATTCCTT
>JANSVB020039857.1:0-17251 GCA_025504935.2 Erythroxylum haughtii
CATAGCTAACCTATTATTAAACCAAAGAAAATATTTGAGTCGATGATCGCGGTCTATGCATAATTAGGAATTTCCTGACTAAGTTGTCGTTATTTGAGTTAATCAATTTTATTTGCGTTCTTTGTTAGTTGAATCATAGTTGTTATTTTATCAATTGAGTTAATAATTTATTAGTGGTTAGTTTAATTAGTAGTTTTAGTAGAAAACTCCAAAACCCCTTTTTTTTAATTAGTTTCATTCGTTCTTTGACATTTGAATAGAATCAATTTGTTCCATTATCTGTGGATCGACCCCATTTACCACTGTGTACAATTTATAATTGTTTGGTGTTTGGGAATTATTTTTGGTGGATTCGACACCTATCAGAGGGAAAGAGAGAAAGGGTTTGGTGAGTGTGTTAAAGGTAGAAATTTCTAGACATGTATCTTAATTAAATGAACCTCTTATGTGATTGAGAGCAATGGGAAGAGTTACTAATTGGTGGGAGCAAAAGAGATGAGTAACATATTTTAAATAATACAAAGGTTACAATTTATACCAACTCATTCAAAGATTTTAAATCAAGAATTACATTATTAATAAATAATTAAAAATTATTTAATTATTAATAATGTTAATAATTAATAATAAGATGTACGCTGAGTATATACTTAAGAATAGTAAATAATTAATAATAATATAAGTAATAATTAATTGTCAATAATTAATAATTATTTAATCAATTAATCATATTTTAATAAACCAATTAATTAATTATATTTTAATTAGCTGATTATATTTTAATTATATGTAATTATATTTTAATTAACTAAATAATTATATTTTAAGTATATGTAATTAAAAAATGAAAAAAAAAATAAATTTGTCAAATGCATTGATAATAACATAAGGAATAATTAATAATTAATCGTTAATAATTAATAATTAATTAATCAATTAATTATATGTTAATAAATCAATTAAGTAATTATATTTTAATTATTAATAATTATATTTTAATCAATTTTATTTCATTAAGAAATTAAAAAATATCTTTTTCACAAGTGTGACACTTATCAACTAATTAATAATATTTTAATTAATTATTTATTCATTTAATAAAAATGTTATAAAATTATATAGGTGTTAATTAAAAACAAAATAACATGCATGGTTGTGACTTGCTTGTGACTATTAAGTCACAGACGTGATTATTAAATATTTGAAGAGCTATATATATATTGAATATTAGTATATAATAATTAATAATAATTAACAATTACTAATGCAGGGTCATGACTAACATATATACTAAATATTACTATGTACTATTTAATCAATTAATTATATTTTAATACATCAATTAGTTAATTATATATTAATTATTATTAATTAAAACTGAATAAACTTAACAGTTGATGATTAATAATTAATTTATAAATAAATTATATTTTAATAAATCAATTAATTTATTATATTTTAATTGTTATTAATTATATCAAAATTAATTAATTAACTATACTTTAGGTATATTTAATTAAGAAATGAAAAAAATATCTTTATCACAGGCCTGACACTTATGTTACGCCTGTAACTCTATACTTAGTTAACTAAACAATAATAAGTAATCAATCTGTTAATTATATCTTAATTAGTATATAAATTATATATAAATTATATTTAATTAAAAATTAAAAAAAATATGTGCTGATTAGTTTCATCTATAACTGCTATGTTCTTTCATAATCAACTTTCTTATTTTATAATAATGCAAATTTGCTCTCTTAAAAACTTCAAATGGATCCACAACCGGTAATTAATCATACTAGATAAACCACAATATGCGAGGGATGCTTTACGATTGCAAGAAATATATTTGTCACAGGTGTAACAATTAAGTCACATATGTGTAATTAATAAGTATAAGTCACGAAGTCATAATTATAAGTCATGGAGAAATAAGGCGAAAAAAACTAGAGTCGTCAGATCATTTGGACAGCAAGATGGAATTTTGTGTTCGTCCTTATTATTATTATATACTTAATAAAAACTGTTAAATTATGAATTTCCTATAATTATATATTAGATTAAATTTAAATATAAATTATTTTATAAATAATTGTTTATTTTATGTTTATATAATATTTATTGATAATTTATTAATAAAACTATTATATTTTATCAAAATAAATATTTTAATAATTTTATTTATAATTAATTTTTATTTCTAACTATTAAAAGTATTTAAAATTTATAAACTTTGAATATTTAAATTAAAATTATTCATAATTATTATTAATTAATATAAGATAATTAAATAATATGTATTTAGTTAATAGTAGATCATATTATGAAAAAACCTTAAATAGAAAACAAAATTTTTTTATAATTTTATAAATTATGAAAAATGAAGATTTTTTATATTAAATTTGAAGTTGAAAATTTTTAAATTGAACAGAACTAAGACTGAGTATTTAAACTATAACTTTTCGAGTTATAGAATTGCATCCAATGTAGATATAAAGATTGGTTCAGAAATTATATTACAAAAAGATTGTTTTAAGTACTTTAGATTCATCATCCAAAACAACCGAGAGATAGATAACGATATAATTCACTGTATCAAATCAAGGTGACACATTGTGAGTTTTATGTAATTAGAAGATACCACTCAAGGTACAAACAACAATAACAACAATAACACCTAGTAAAAATCCTACTGAAATGTGAAGTCTAAGGAGGTCCAATAGTACATAAGCTTATCCCTACCTAGTAAAGAGACTGTTTCTGAAGATACTACTCAAGGTAAAAAGTAAATTCTATCATTTAGTAACTAGGTCAGTCATACTCTATAGCGTGAAGTGTCGACTCATCAAATAAGTACATAATCACAAGTTAATGATGACAAAGATGAGGATGCTCGTTAGACGTACAACTTTGCAAGAAAAGATAAAGACATAAACATAATAGGGAGAGAAAAGATAAGGGAGCGTAACATCAATGGTTAATTAAGGGAGACAAGGTTTAGATAATTCAAACATGTTAAGAAGAGACATCTTGACTTTCCAATGATAATACGTAGAAACTGTAAAAGAAAAAGAAAAAGAACTAAGAAGAATTTGATAAAATTGATCAGATCTGATATAGCCCTACTAAAACTTACTGAGAACCAGGTCCTTAATAAGAAACTTTGACAAAATAAGATACAGGTAGAAGATCTTACATAGAGAGGTCCTTCTTTTTTCATAGACAACATTTTCTTTGATTCTTTTGTCTCGTATTTAGCTTAATAACTTTGATTTGTAGTGCTTTCTCATTTAGTTATTTTATTTATTTGTTTTGTATGTTACTTTATTTATTTACTTATTTTGATTTTATTTTGATTCTAATTTCTTTATTTTTATTTTTAATACAATTATTTGTTTATTTTTTTACTTTTGTTTTCTTCAAAAAAATTCTTTTTTTTCTTCTGTTTTTGTGAGGCCAAGGTTGTTTACTTCTATACCTCTCCAAACTTCACATTTCAAGTGAATTTCTATTGAAACGTTGTTGTTATCGTAGAAAATAAAAACAAGAAACTAAAAGCATAAATGATAATAAACAAGCCCTTATTTTATTATATACACATAAATACTTTTTTATGATTATTTCATACTTTTCATTTGTGAGAGGTATCTTCAAAATCATTTCAAAACAAACAAAATTAATTTGATTACAATTAAGCTGCAAATTTAAACCTTTTGTTTAATAAAACTTTATATTGGATATGGTAAAACCATTGTAGTTATATGATATGATTCTCATATAATTCCTAGTTTAACTAATAAAAATTTGTATTTAATAAAGAATTGTAATTAATTAAAAATTGAAAATTTTGAATGTGGAGTTGCAACACTAATTTAGGTGTTACAAAGTTTTTCTAGACACCAAATTTATACCAAAGTCACATATGTTCCTTCACATGTAATCTCACTTAGGTCTATTTAAGCAAAACTTAGTCTTTCCATATGATAGTTGACTAACAAAATCTTATTCTCGAATGTCTCATGATTCTTAAAGTGTTTAACTACACACTTGAGTAAGAATACTACAAAATTATTAAATAACCATAGGCACAACAAACACACAAGAGTTATAGTAAAAACTAACATTTATTACTTCCTTAAAAGTATATAAAGGAATGTTCTTTCTCAATGTATTCTCTTTTTCTCTATCTGTCTTTCAGGAGAGAGACTCGAATAAGCTATTTATAAGTATCTCTAACTTTATAATTAATAATCTTAATTGAACTGAACTACCTACATCACTTATATCCTTATCAGATTACATTACATTAACCAATTAGATGACACCCTATCTAAATAGGACACTATTTGATAAGATTTAGCTATATCACAACTAATAAGATAAAAGATTATATTTAATTAGGAAAGATATATCTATATCCATAAATAACTCCACTATCTTCAAATGATCCTCCCAAATGTTCTTTATCTCTCAAAGTTGATGTATATTTACTACGATTTTATCTATCACATCATCCAATACCTCTTTTTGATCTCTATCCATGATGATGAGTTATTCAAGCCTAAAGTTTTTCGTAAAACATTGGTTTTATCTAATACTTACTCATGTCAAGTTCGATAGTTATAATTCATTTATTTGAGCATAGATTAAGTCCTTAAAGTTCTCATATATCTCTCTCATGCTTGTGATATGACTATCCTTCAACCACGGTCCATCTTAAACTATCTTTTGGTTTCATATATGAATTTTACATTTCGTTGAAGATTTATACCAAAGTACACCAATGCATGTCAACTTATTGACAATGTTCGTTTTCTTTGCCTACTTGCAAGTCTTTGTCTTATTATGTCATCCCGAGTATCAAACATTGATCAAAGCTTGTCAATACTTACATGATTCCACAATTAGTACTATGGGATTTAACACTAAGGTATCACATACCTAGACAATTTAGAGTTTAGCTATCAATATATTGTAATATTAAGAGTAGACTGCTAGTTCCTATGTTACCGGCGAAACAAAGGTGAGTTTGACACTGACTTCGTTTGGTCGGAAGCAGGTAACAGAGTCGTGCTGGAGTACGTAAAATGGATAGAATGGGCAAGGGTAACGAAAAGTTGTGTGTTTCTAACCCAAGGATTACCCATAGGTAGGTTAGTTGGGTAAACCAAACCGTCAGAAGACTGGGTTAAGTTAAATATTGATGGGACATTAAAACAAGGAGGAAACATTATTACTACTAGGGGATACTTAGAGATTGGCACGGTCAGTGGTGCGGTGGGTTTATATAACACATTGTAAGAGGATCGCCGCTCACTGCAGAACTCTGGAGAGTCTAATCAGGTCTCACTCTGGCTTGGACACTGGGATATCGATGAGTCATCGTAGAAGTGGATTCCCTCGAAGTTATAAACATATTGTCTTCATCCAATACAGCTTTATCTGATGAGCAAATTTTGGTGACAGGTACCCGTGGATTACTGCAACAAGCTCGGGAGGTGCAATTTCAGCACATTCATCGTGAAAGGAACCAGTGTATGGACCACTGGCCTCAATCATAGCCCTAGTCAGTCCAGGATTGCATATTCTCTCGGGGCCTCTACTGACAGTATTAGAGCTCATTCACCGAAACAAGCAAGACGCGTTGTACTGCCGAAATATGCTCTAGTTAGCTTATAATTGATTTTTGGTTTTATCTTTCCTTTGTATAAAAAAAATTAGGTTAAAGATGTTGAATACTTTATAAATTTATCTTTTTATTATTTTAATATTTACATTTTAAATATTAGCATCTATTATATTTTTTATTTTACGTAACTTCATTTTTTATATTCCGTTAGCATTTCGTGCATCTAGAAATGTAGGACAAAGTGTAAAATTTTAATATATAAAAAATTAAAAAAAAAACGAGAAATAATAATAAATTAAATAATATTATACAAAATATATTTTTTAAAATAAAATTCAAATATAATGATCTGGTATATATGAATCTTAATATAATTCGAAGTCAATTCACAATTTTTGCATAAGATATTATAATGTTTGAAGTTCAATTAGCAACTTTATAGTGCTACTTTTAGAATTATAATAATATATTTATTTTACAATAAATTCTTGCAAATATCAATTCAATTGAAAGACTTTCGAACCATTGTAACGCAAATCATTATAAAATTTTTACTTAATAAAAACTTATTTATGCAAATATTCTAACCTTTTAAGGCATTGGATATATGGGTTGTAATACTTTTATGCCTAACACTAGTTAAAATTGTCACATAAATCTAGGGATGTCAATGCCTAAGCTGCTCCTGCCCCGGCCTACCTCGACCATAGACTAAGTAGCCCATGGCCTTATAGGTTGGGACTGGTCGGCCTATAGCCTGACCCAACTATAGGCTAACCCACCCATGGGCTCTTGGCAAACCCCCAACCCACCTTTTTTTAAAACGTTAAAAACGTTATTTTTTAAGTTACGATGAGGCTGACTACTTTACCAATAATCCAATCAATTTAGGCCAACATTAGACTGAACCGGCCAAAATTAACATCCCTGCATAAATCGCTGGGAAACTATCACTCAATAGAAGCCTATTTATAGTATTTAAGTCCATCAATCTGTCTCTTATTATACCTTAATTTTCGAATGTCATACTTTTATCATAGGGTTTGTGCCTAGACCAAATATTAGATAACACCCCCTCAGATCATCTGTCCCATTTTTTATGTACTAATCCTGTTTCATTTCATCTCAACTATTTATTCGACCATCTATTTATGTAGATCCCACAAAAATAAATGGTTGAGATAAAATGAGACAAGATTGGTCCAGAAAAATGGAACAGAGGATCATATCCCACTCTTTGGTGAAGTCTAGTTACAGTCTGAAACGATCAGAGCCACGTAAGAAAAAGGACTTTGAAGAGTGCTTGATCAGTGGAATGCCGCCGTTAAAATCTCAGAAAGAACAAAACAGCGATCTAATGTCGCAGAAAGAACATCTAGTGTTGTTGTTACAATGTCAATGACAAGCTCTCTCGGTTGGTTCTTGCTCTACCGACGGAAACTCGAATCAGGTCACCATTCTGCAATGAAGTTGTCAAAAAAGATCATTTGGCGTGTCCAGGAAACCAGACCAGACCTGGCTGCACACATTCTTTCCCAGTTGGAAGAGGAACAATAGGGCCCAGAAAGATGCGCCACAAATCAAGTATTATAGTAACTAGCATGGCAGCACCTAGAGCATCAATAGCCACTCTTGGCAAGTCCCATGAGTCGCTAGCTTTCTCATCAATCCTGCACACAATAAATCCCAATACAAGAGTTAGAACACTGATAACAACAAACATATGACTGCAGGTTCGCAATGCAAGATCTCCTTCGGAAACAAGCAAATTACTTGTGGGTTTCGTACTTACCTCAGAAACATTGGGAAGCTCACAAGGAAGTATATGGCATAAAATAAGCATCCAATTTGGTACATTGCAGCACGATTCACAAAGTCATAGTAAGGGAACTGCAAATGCTCCAAATGTCATGCCCAATGGTCAATCCATATATGGGTCAAGCAGTGATAAGGTTAACAGACATGTACATGTTACCACATACATTAGCTATGGCTATTGTCTCCAGGTATGCAATGAAGTACGCGAGGGCCAAAATCCAAGCTGCCTCAGTAGCCCACCGAATTTTATCCGGCAAGTGAGAAATGGTATGCCGTAATCTTCGCAGTGTCATGTTTGAGGAGACATGGTAGAACAGGAAGCAAACATGTGTCATTAGGAAAGTTGTATGTGGCACCTACAAATGACAATTAAATGAACTGAGTTGAAAGTAGAACGACTGGGTTAATAAAACTTTCATGCTTTGTAGCTCACATTGTTCATCTTCCAAGATGGAAATGTGTAAGAAGCCCCCAGAACCGAGAAGAAATAGTGAGTCCAAAAGTAATTTCCAACATAGCTAAAAATGATTATCCATAGACTGGCCTGCCACAAAGAAAATTCACAGTTCAGGCTAAGAACTTATAATTATTTTTCTTAAAACTGAAATTTGCTAATATCTAATAAACGTGTTCAGAAACTAATATTCATAACAACCAACTCGTAAGAAATTAATGTTCTTAACAACCAATTCAAAATTGACGAGAAGAAAAGTAGCACAACAATGTGTCATCCAATTTCCTATCCATTTTTGCAACCTTTACAATAACCTTAACCTTATCCAGAAACTGGAAGATTATCAATTTGGCAAATAAGTAGAACGTGAGTGCTAATAATTGCGATTTGCGAAATATTAAATGCAATCTTATTGAAATGTTTGAACCACCCAAATGTATTCAAACAAAAAAAGGTATGACACTTCCGAATAGCTTGATACGTAAAGCCACATCAAGTATCAGTCAAAGGATGCAAGACCAATATTCCGGATGGCTAGACAAACTCTTTGCACAAAGATGCGAAAGTCTAACAAGGGAAAAGCACTTGCCTTAACCCAATAGCGATCTTTCCAGGACAAGCTTCTATCAGCCTGTGAAAAATCCAAAGGAAATTATTAAAAAAAAAAAAGCAGCAAGGATAATTAAACACAAAATGAAATAAGGACATACAAGGGAAAATTTAGGAAAGAGCACAAAAAGTTATCAGAAAGAAATAAAAAGATTATATAGCATAATGAAGAACCTAACCTTTCCAACCCATAAAGCAGGTATTAAGAATGAAGGAGCTGCTGAAACTAAAGCCAGTAGGAAGTATTCCAGTTCTGTAAACCTCTGTAAATTTTCAATAAAGATGTGTTCAGAACAAGTTATGTATTGCAAATGTGATTGCCCACTGTGCACAAGTGTACGTTCAGAGAGAACGAAAGTAAATCAGAGACTGGAAATTCCTCATTCACAATTTCTATATACTCTTAAGAAAATTCCCAACATTTGACAAAAGAATGCATAGATGAAAGATCAGCTGATCCTATTTTGTGGAAGATAAATCCAAGCCCCGACTTGTTTTGCTAATTCTACAACATCATACAATCCCATTACCCTGAAACACCAAAAATCGGCAGCAATTTAACGAACTAAATCACCAGAACTACAAGTGGACCATTCACTTGTTCCAGTCAAGTCAACTAAAGACATAAAAACTATACATTAACGAATCAAATACCAAAAATCCAAGCAAATAGATCATATATAGACTGATTGGCATTATTACTCGAACAATAATTCTAGATCAAATATTTTTATCAGCTAAACGCAAAACAATGGTTTGATTACCTCGTAGAGCTTGTAAGGAACAACAATGCCCAAACATAGACTGAGCCAAAACGGAGTATAGCACAGGAAGAAAACCTCGGCCCATCTCTTGCTGGAATTAGAAGCCAACCACAAATTCGAACTAGATCCACTCAAAGATTCCTTGCCTAAGTACCGCCAAATGCGATTTTTATCAATTGCAGACAATAGAACGATTATCATTCTAAAATCCTAATAAGGTTATCTAACAAAACCAGAAAAAACAAACAACAAATTACAAGATCTAGAGTTCAAAATGTGGCGAAATATGAGGACATACCGGCCATTTTTGGCGCTCGTTCACCTATGGTACCGTTCTTGCGGATCTCAGTGGACTGCTAGTGAGAATCGGAGGAGGAAGGCAGTTATCGCCGGTAATCACTCTCAGTGATTGAGCCGTGAGGACTGTGGAGCTAGTGAGTCAGCTTCGATAGACGATGTCCAAACGACTTGCGAGCTGTCCACGTTGTCGTGTCGATTTAGATACCAAGAGATAGTGATTATAGTGGGCCCCACTCCCCACAAAACCATTGACCAGACCAGAAATGCATGATGTTGCATGCAAAGCACTTGCAACAAAACCGCCGCCCCCTACTTTTGAGCACCAGCAACACAAGCGAAAAGGTTCAATGCCCACCATCACCCTTTGTCTTCTTCTCAAAGCTCCATCCACTGCCCTAGTAGAGACACCCTGTTACTGCAGCTTCAGACTCAACACTTGTGTGTGTCAGCAAGACAACTCCTAAAGCTGTGCTCTTTAGTGTAGATGATGAAGTTAATGGCTGATGGGGCTCTGGTAGTGTATAGTGACGAGTATGGGGATTAGGATTACCATTTGGAATATGGAGATATGAGATCCTGTTGTGCACATACAATCTTGTGCTTCTCCTCATCATGGATGACTGCTTGAAGTATCGGTTTTTTTTTCGCTCCTCAGGTTAGCAGACATCCTTCTGAGTTCTGACGGTGGCGGATCTGTCTCCACTTGGTCCTTGAACAGGTTACAGGCTCTATGGTTCGTTCCATTGTTTGCGTTTAACCAAAATTATTGTCCAGTAATTCAAAGATAAGGAAATTAACAATTGTGTTTTACGGGACATTCGAGCCTAATGGTAGCATAAATAAAGGTGGCAACTTTAATGCTATACATAGAAAAACTGCAAATGAATCAACAACACAAATTTGATTTATTACAGTTCACCCTAGAAATCGCTACCTGGGCAGAAAATGCCTTTCTTTCTTTTGTGTTATGTTATAATTCCATTAGAAGGCTGAAAAGTGGAAGATAAATGAATATTTTTATCTTTAGACACAGGCAATATCAGCTACCTAAAAGTGAAAAATATTTTTCAGGTTACAGACAATTTAAGAGTAGCTATGGACTAAACTGATCATTCCTCTGTTCACCGTCTGTCGTACCCTGGACCTGATTTGCGTACTGCAAGTTCCAGAGGATGTCCTCGAATGATGGACGATTCCATGACTCAGAGCAAACACACTTCGTTGCTATAGTTATAACAATTGATAAAGAATCCTGCGAGCTAGTTTGTAGCACAAGAGGGTCTACTAATTTTGTACGGCTTTCTGGAGTGTTGCAGGATGCCTGCATTATCACAAATCTCGATATTAGAATTCATAAGATGTCAAAATCAGCACCTACAAACCTCTAAACCTATGTTTTCAGTTAATATAATAGCTAAGAAGATGAGTAACTATTTCTGCTGAATGTGGCAATTTTCAGGCAACCTTCTGAAATAATCTGCTCTATTTAAGGATTCCAAAACATACCAGTTCATCCAGCAGAAGCTTGTCTCTCTTAGTAGCCATCATGGGACCAGCAATTGATTCAAGTAGAATGAACCCAAAACTATAAACATCATCATCTAACGCATTCATTTGCCTGAACATGAGTTAAATTATTAAGCTATTTGTGTGCCAACTAAATATGTCAAACTTGAAGCGTTACTAACAACTGCATAATGAAAGGTGAGACACTTACAGTGATTTAAGCGCACTCCCATCTTCCTGAATATAAATAACCCAATTCATCAGCAACTTCAGACCTGAAAGTGTCACTGATAGATCGATAAAACAACGAGACTTACCCCACAATTTCCTGTTTCATCAGATATGATGGACAACCCATAATCGCTCAACTTTGCCATCCCATGCTCATTGAGCAAGATATTGTTTGTCTTCAACCTATTGTTAAAGAAACCAGGAATTATTCCAGTATGCAGAAAGTGCACAGCCTTGGCAACACTGGTAAGTGCTGCCAATCTCTCTGGCCAATTTAACGCTCTTGCAGTATTGTTCCCTGCACATACATAGCTGTACTTAGCATGAATGCCATGAGTTAATAGAAGAATAAAATGAAGAAATTTCAAAGTAATGCAAAAGCTTGTTGATCAAAGGTTGTTGGAAAGATTACCGCAAATATGAGCATGAAAATTGCCATTTGAGACATACTCATATATGAGAAAGACTTTGTTTACTCTGTAATCATCTTGTCCACCATCAATGCAATGCCCCAACAAGCAAACCAAGTGTGGATGGTGCAGCTTCGCAAGCAAATCCATTCTGAGTTTGAGATTCCTAATTGAAAATTTCTTTGATGAGGGGAGGCACCTTATTGTAACTTGAGTTCCATTCTCTAATCTTCCCTTGTAAAGCTGAAAAACAGAAAAAAGGAAAAAGGTTTCCAAATTTGTCATGAGGAATAGGACACTACCCTTATTTTTGCGATTCTGGATAATTGATCCAGTTGATGATAATCAGACATCTGCAGACTGCAAAAAATAAACCTTTTCTAGCAGGAACACTAGTCCTGTCGTAAGTAACAAGACAGAGTCTAGTTCTGAGTCCCATTATCATGAAAATGTCAACACCGGAAAACCATAATAATGGTATTTAGGGAGTTTTCCAAGGAAAATTATCTCAAAACAATGGTAAATGTACCACGAGCAACTCACTGGCAACAAATTTTCTGTTTTTTATGAGACTAATCCATTTTAACCAGCAGGTTACAAAACATGATCCTCCAGCAAGCAATTGACTTCCAAACATAAGCAGTCAGTGAAAACATTCCTGGCATCTACGAACCACAAAATTGCAGATCGAAAAGCAGAGTACTATGAACTCTATTTCAAAGAGTAAATTCTGATAAGTGCGTGATTTAGAATGCTCGGATAAAGAATTTTTCGTGATGTTTTCTTTCCCTATAACCTTCTCGTTTTAATCTCTAGTTAAACTTGCAGCGTGCATTGATTAACAGTAGTTTAAGGTTGTTTCTACGAAGTATTCTACAGGAAAACTTGTAGTTTAACATTTTGAAAGTTCTAGATAATACCTTCCCATTAGAACCTTCCCCCAACACGGTAGAGCTGTCAAAGTTCTTTGTAGCTTCTTTTATCTCTTCTAGAGTAAATGACCGACAAGGTGGGAGACCTTGTGGACCTAATTTTGCAGCTTGGGAAGCAAATCCTGAAGTGAAAAGAGAAGTTAGTACAAGAAAATGACTTATTGAAAGTCAAGTTCCCAAAATTTGTGCTTATTTGCCAAAAATCTAGTTTACGTATTTGACATACTTGCATTAGTGAGGAGTTCAGAGGAGAAGCCTGCAGCTGAGTGATCTTGCACTCCCTTCTGCAGTAGATGCTGTTCTGAGAGCCCTCGTGGGCAAAATCTTCTGCACAGAATGAAAAGGCAAAACGCCAGAAGCATCACTGCAACAAGTATACCAGCAATCATTCCAACTAATATTCCTACAGCTTTTCCTCCAGATTGTTTCCTTTTCACAGAAATTTCTACACAAAATGAGTCCCCATGTTGATGGGATAAATCAACAGATAAGCAATTCCCGCCAATCTTTACAACTTTCTCATCCAATGGTGAACTTAAGCAATGAGGCAAGCCACCAGTTAACCGGTTATTAGATATGTCAACAAACTGAAGTTTGCTGCCACAGCTCAGATGGACTGGAAGTACGCCGCTCAACATATTCGATGCTAAATTCAAGTAACTGATGTTTGGTAATGAAAAAAGTGTAGCAGGAGGAGTTCCAGTGAGTCCATTGAAAGACATATCTAGGTGTTGGAGTTGACCAAGCTGGCCATATTGATGGGGAATGTCACCTGAGAAAGAGTTGTTGCTAAGGAAGGCCATGGCCAATCCTTTTGGCATAGAAGGAAGATCAGAATCTAAGTTGTTCCCACTTAAATCCAGCACCTTTAGGCTGCTTAATGCACTGAGACTTGGCACATTGCCTGATATCTTATTGCCACACAACACAAGATCAGTAAGAGTAGCAATCCTTTGTACTGAAGATGGAAATGAACCTTTCAACTGATTGTTCTTCAAACTTAGAATTTTCAAATTAGATAATGAATCAAACCACTGAGGAACAGTATCGTTGAAGTAATTGTGATCTAGAATTAAAGTTTGAAGCTTCGTCATTGTTGATATCTTGGGAGGGATTGAGCCAAATAGATAATTTGAACTCAAATCCAAATGCTCAAGTGAAGACAACCTATGAATTTTGTCAGGCAACGGTCCCCAAATGCCGAGGGCCTCAAGTCGGAGGACTTTCAAGCTGGTTAGCCGTGCAAGAGTAGCAACAAAAGAATCCATAGAGAAACTCTCTGATAATGTTTGATTGGGAATTGCAAATCCAACAAAATTGTCGAGCTTGGCTGGCTTTTCTCCCATAATTACGAGTTCAGTGACAAAATTGTCCTGGCAAGTCACATTTAGTTGTGAGGATGATGATAAACGGCAAAAGTCTGTGCCGCGATCATCCCAACTCTGTAGCTGATTAGGGTATTCTAAATGCTTTCTTAACTGAAGAAGCACTTGCCTTTGTGAAGATTGTAACTGATGAGTACCCAGAACCAGAAAGTTCCATGTGACATATGCCACCAAAAATAAGTTATAGTACCACATGGAAAGACCCTTTTCTTCTTCTCTACAAACTAAAGCACCCCCAAGAGACAAAGATTTAGCAAGAGAATTTGAAGTCCAGTGAAATGAGAACCAGCCCTTGAACAGAGTTTAAGTAGACTGAACATTGAAGGATCCAGACGAACAGTATGAATGAAAGACGGCAAACCTCTAGAAATGTTAAAAGCTACTCATTAAGCATAAACAAATAATGTCGCCGATACATACGACGGTTCAAAACAGCTTCAGTGCAGAAATGGAATTAATTAGCTACACTACACGAGGTCTTATCCTGCATCTTTATATTCTTTACTGAAAATCTAAAACATGTGGAATGAGGGGATACCTCACGTTGATGCTATTACTGCTCCCATATGGCGTTGCTCTTCCTTGAAGATGGGAAACTTTCTCGAGCTCTCATTTTGTGAATGTCTGCTCATAAAATCTGTTGCAAGTGTCAATCTGATGCTCTCAACTTCTGTATAATTAACAGGGGAAGTTCTGAAAACAAGAAATCAACTAGGAAACTTATAGTATTAAAACCAATTCCTTCCCCATGTAACAAGTGGGTGCCAGTTGTTGTAAGAGAGTGACTGATGTCTCGATAAAAACTGACCGAGAGGCCAGGCATTGGTCTTTCAACTTTTCAACCACATCTTTAGAGCTGCATATAAGGCGGTGCAAAGTGGAAGGACAGAAGAGTAAAAACGTTGTAGGTCCTTGGAACTTGTGACGGTTAGCCATACCATGATAGTAGCAAGACAGGCTGTCTGTCTGAAATATAAAATTGGCAAATTCTCATCTGCCCATGCAACTGTGCATTACAAATATGTTTGCTAGTTTGTCTGTCTTTAAACAGATCCAGGGTTTGCTGTGACTTCCAATCTTCTGAGTTAACAGGACAAGCATCCATGGTGTGGCCCAACCGACAAATTTTGTCAAGCTGAATATGACAGATTTTCATTTAGTTAAATTTTCCTATCAACTCAAAGTGAGGTCGTGATTGGATTATGCTATCGAATATCTTTTCCAAGCAGCAAAATCTATCTTGATGAATATATCCTCAAGTCCAGATCTTGCAAAGACATCATTTTTAATGCAAGTTGTGTCCTTTTAAGACGTAGTCCTATATGCAATCTCCAACTCCAAACCACAAAGGTAAGTTCTTCCTCCATACACGTCCCATTCTAGGTTAGAGTTTCTCCTATGCTTTATAAGTATTATGGATCCTTCATTAAAAAACTGAGCTTTTTATAATGGCAGTCATTTTCTGCTGTCCCAAAGCTGCAGGACATATGTTTGAACTCATCTATGCAAAGTTCCAATTTATTACAAATAAGATGTAGCAAAATGATAAATACTAGCACTTTGGAAAACGAAAGAAAGGTTTTTGCTTTACAAAAGATGGCAAAAAACTACAAAACGAGAGAAAGGAAGAACGTATATGTACAAAGAAAATAGGTAGGACAGGCTATGACCCACGAGAGCTCTGTAACAGAAGCAATGAATGGACTGAAGACTTATCCTATCTGTATATTATTACTCACTGACCCACTCCTCCCTAATCATCCTTATATGCAGGGCAGCATTTGATTTCTGGACCAAAGTTTAGGTAAAATATCGTAAAGGGCATTTAAAGATGTAATGAAGAGGTTGACTGTGCTGACATTAGATCCCATTGGGGGGGAAAAGCCATTTCATCATCAAGAAGTATGACTTTTCATTATAATGGGTTGGCCTCATCGAATAATTCATATCCTTCACCTTAAAAAAAAAAAAATCATATCCTTCAATCATAATCACATAAATGTTTGAGTAAAAGAAGACCACTTGCTACTGCTATTTGAGACTTCATCATGAAATAAACCAAGAGATAAAACTTGAATGCAGATATTGGAAATGATTACTTGGGACCAACAGCCTTTGACAAGAGAACCAAACAGCTCCCGGCAAATGATTTGAGATTGAATTTTCAAAACTCACTTATCAAAGGAAACATCATTCATCTTGAAAGCAATCCTGTGCACTTGCACATGGATTTCAGACCATCTTAAAGAACCAGAGAATGTTTTAGTGTACAAGTGTAAATGCTCAATCATGTAAAGTTGGAAGGACGATACAACCACACTTCAGCTCTGTTATGTTAACCTGATCCTGTTTGAAATGGGCCTAGCCTTGACAGTTTGTTCGGTGAAGTGAACTAATTTTGCTACATGTGAATGCCATTAACTAAGGGCATGTTCGGTTCTCTTGTAAATGGTAATTTTTATAGTGATTATTAAAAAATAAATTAAGAATACATATCTAACTACAAAATTTTGGATTATCTTTTTAAATGGCAACAAATGACCCTAACTCGTCTTGTAATAGTTTTGCCTTTATCTTTCCAAAATTGGCTTGAGTTCTATCTATTATTTATATAGTTATACAACCTCTCTATTATATAAGGGTAGGGCTAAGTACTATCAGACCTCCTCAGATCTTGTTTTATTGCGAGACTTCAGACTGATTGTGATGACGTTAATTCGCTCCGTTTTCTTACTTTCCTTGCTACTTTTGACTTTGTTGCTAGTGACTCTTTTACTGTCTCATTTGTTGCATATGAAAGTTTTACTAGTTGAAATATAGACCTTCAATTGATGGTTCTTTCCTATTTTTGTCTTTGTTTTTTTTAGTGTGTGTTTTCTAATTTTGTGTCAGATTTTCTTTTGTTTTTTGATTTTTCATTATTATGACTTGAAAGGAAATAATTTCACATAATTACCATAAATTAATCTCTTATTTTATTAATTTTCTTTATTTCTATTCTCAAACGTAACAGTCGTTTCAATTAAAAAATTCTACATATTTTCTCCTAAATCCCCACCATAAGATGTTAATTACTTACTGGTTGGGTCAGTCGTGCAGGGCCCGAGCCCAGTCAAAACGACCCGTGGGTCGATCGGTCCATTCTTCAAAGGTTAGCCTCACACCTAATGGCTATGTCGAGCCCAAGCCCGATCCACGCTCTCCTCA
>JANSVB020043698.1:0-17103 GCA_025504935.2 Erythroxylum haughtii
ATGTAAAATATTTAAAAATTATTGTTATTTCAAATTAATTGTCATTATTATTTATTATTAAGATTTTTTAAAACATGATTGATGTAAACAGTAAACTAGTAAAGTATACAATACAGTTGCATAATATATCAATATAGACTATTTTGTAATTTTAAAAAATTTAGAGACTATTTTATAAATTTAAAAAATATTTCAAAATGGTATCCAGTACCGACCGATATCGATACAGTTTCGTTCCAGAGCTCAATCTGATACTAAATCCGGTACAGTATTCATGACATTGCTTTAGAGCCTGCAGTGAACACATTCCAAAGGGCGGGAAGGATTCCTGGCAGAACTGCAGAACACGACGCTCCTCTGCCTGTAATCATAAAAATTGTTCCACGCGTCAATTTACGGACTTTGGAATCGTGCAACTTAACCAAAAACTCAGACACCAACTCGTGACACTCGCGTACCTCAAGCTCTCCAAATTCCGACGATGTCCACCGCCACGACAAGCCACCACAACAAATCAATTTCCAATTCCGATTCGGATTCCGATTCCGATTCCGACATCGACACCGACCACTCCCAATATGGATCACACAAACGCCACCACCACAACGACCTCTCCAACTCCATTTTCAGATCATACTTTGAACACACCAAAAACCAATCTGCGTCAAACACCGCCCCCACACCACACGATCTCTCAAAGATCCAATCTTTTCTCAATTCTTCTTCTTCTGGTGCTCTCTCATGCCTCATTTGTCTCGAACGCATAAAACCCTCTGACCCCACTTGGTCTTGTACTTCTCTCTGTTACGATGTCTTCCATCTCCTGTGTATCCAATCCTGGGCTCGACAAGCCTCCGATCTCTGTGCCGCACGCAATGCCACACGCCTTCCCATCACCCAGGATAAAGCCTCGGAGACTTCGACGTGGAATTGTCCCAAGTGCAGATCAGTGTACTCCAAATCTGAAATCCCCAAATCTTACTTCTGCTTTTGTGGTAAACTTGAAGAGCCTCCAAAGGACAACCCTTGGATTCTACCGCATTCTTGCGGCGAGGTTTGTCACCGTCCCTTGAAGCACAACTGTGGTCATTTCTGTTTATTGCTGTGCCATCCTGGACCGTGTCCTTCGTGCCCAATACTCGTTAAAACGAGATGCTTTTGTGGGAAAGTTGAAAATGTTAGGCGATGTGGGCACAAGCTGTTTTCGTGCGATAGTGTGTGCAATAAATTATTGGATTGTGGAATTCACCAGTGCAGAGAGATTTGCCATGGTGGGCCTTGCCCGCCTTGTCACTCTCACGGGGTTTATAGATGCCATTGTGGGAAGAAATTGGAGGAGAGAGAATGTTGTGAGAGGGAATTTCAATGCGAGAATCCTTGTGACAGATTATTGGGGTGTGGGAAGCATGTTTGCCAGAGAGGGTGTCATTCACAGGATTGTGGGGGATGTCCTCTTCAAGGGAGGAGATCGTGTCCATGTGGAAAAAGAGTGTATGAAGGAAGTCCATGTGATGTTGTTGTGCCTGTTTGCGGTGCTACCTGTGATAAGAAGTTGAGTTGTGGTTATCATAGGTGCCCTGAAAGATGTCACCGGGGACCGTGCTTAGAGACTTGCAGACTTGTAGTCACCAAGTCCTGCCGTTGTGGTGGCTTGAAGAAAGAGGTAAGCATACATCAGTCTAGGCCATTGCTTTATTAGACTGACCTTCGTATTTCACTTTTTTTTTTTAACAATTTGGATAGCTGTTATGACCTTTGATTACATGGGCAATGAATCTGTTTCCCTTCTTTATTTTCCGTTTTCAAAAAATCCTAGTTCCATATTGGAAGATTTAACTGAATTTAGATTAGGTTCCTTGCTGTCAAGATTTGGTTTGTGAAAGGAAATGCCAGCGACTGAGAGATTGTGGACGACATGCATGTAAGCGTCGATGCTGTGATGGTGACTGCCCACCATGTGGAGAGGTGTGTCTGCGATACAAGCTTGCGTTTTGTGTAATAGTTATGTGGAGGTTATAGTAATTGTTGTAAAATTTTAGGTTTGTGGTAAGAGGCTTCGATGTAGGAATCATAAGTGTCCTGCCCCATGTCATAGGTAAGTTCATTTCCCAGCCTTGCTTGCTTACCCTGTTATATCTTTCATGTATACTATGTCTGGATCCATGTGCACTCTGTTTAAGTGATATTTTGATTAGAACATGCTTATGACAAATATCTGTGAGGTTCTGTAAGGATCTCATTCCTGCAGTTGACATAGTAGTAGGTCCATTTCATTTAAATGATTAGAAATTGCAAGACGTAATTATAAGTCTCTTCAAAACAGTTTCTCGATAACTGGTTTTATTCTTCTAGAGGTCCCTGTGCTCCTTGTCCTGTGATGGTTGTGATCTCTTGTGCTTGTGGCGAGACAAACTTTGAGGCAAGTACTTCTGTTTGTACTCTCCTTACATTTTATAAAAGGTGCTGGATATGATTATTTGAATGACTGATGGATTACTTGTTAGGTTCCATGTGGTACTGAGATGAATCAAGAACCTCCCAAGTGTCGCAAACCATGTGCCATACCTCCTTTATGCAGGCATGCATCAATATCTAAGGTACTAATGGTAGTTCATCCATTTTTTTACATCGTTGTATTATGCGTTTTTATTGCTATAGCTCCAAATTATGAGCAAATTCTTTAAAAGTTGTGCAATATGCTGGGAAATCGCTTACGATTTTTACATGGTTTTATTGTCCAGCCCCACAAATGCCATTATGGAGCATGCCCTCCTTGTCGGTTTATTTGTGAGGAGGAGTACCCTTGTGGCCATAAGTGCAAATTAAGGTTTGGATCTCATTACGTTAATGAAACATTGGTTAAGAAAATGATTGGAGCATTTTCAGATTTCAGACCTTTTATAAAAAAAAATTTCTGTTTATTGTTCAGTTGTCATGGTCCAAGACCCCCTCCTAATCCTGATTTTACGTTGAAGCCTAAGAAGAAAAAGAAAAATCATCAAAGTGAAGGTATGGCCGGAGTACCATGCCCTACATGCCCAGAACTTGTTTGGAGATCATGTGTTGGTCAGCACATTGGAGCAGAAAGGATGGTTTGTATCACTTTCTTTTCTTGGTTACTTATTTACTTAACACATCAGCTGAAGTATGGTGCTGGTTTTCTGAATTCTCCTTTTGGTTTGGGGATGGCTGTCTTCTCATTCTAGATGGTCTGCTCAGACAGAACTGAGTTTTCTTGTGAAAATTTGTGTGGGAATCCTCTTCGCTGTGGCAATCATTATTGTACAAATACTTGCCATGCTCTGAAGTGCCAGAATTCGGCATTGTCTGTTCAAATGAAAAAAGGCGAGGCTTGTGAAGAGTGTCAACTTCAATGTCAGAAGGTGCTACAATTACATTGTTGCACTTACTTACTTTGTTCTCATTCATTAGTCTGTTCATATGCTTTATTGTCTTCTCCAGTAATATTATCCTATTGGGTAGATTGATGGCATGTCGTCAACAATTTGTCACCACAGCACTTATTGCTGTATCTGAGACATTCATGACACCATCACTATGTTTTTGGAAATCCAATAGTTACTGTCTGTTATTTCTGATATTTATTCAGGAGAGGCATCCTGCTTGTCCACATCCTTGTCCTCTGCCGTGTCATCCTGAAGAGTGTGCCCCATGTAAAGTGCTTGTGAAGAGATCATGCCATTGTGGTTCTATGGTCCATGTTTTTGAGTGTATATACTACAATAGCTTATCAACAGAGGAGCAAGCTCATGTTCGTTCATGCAATGGACCCTGCCATAGGTAATACTTGAATTCCATTTTTTTCTTTTCATTTCAGTCATTATTAAGCTTCCTGTTACTTTCTTTTCAGGTAATTTAATTTTCCTATTACCTCCATTATTACTTTGTTTTCCCTTCTTGCTCTCACATCTTTGACCCATATTGATTAGCATATGACTTCCATGATTACTTTAACTTGCACTCGCATGCTTTTCATTAGTCTCTCATATGTTGATGGAGGAAATTATGCGAAAAAAGGTGTTACTGGAAGCGATAGGCATTACTTTGCATGTGTTTATGTATGGAACTTTGACAATATGTTGAACCTGATAGGAAGTTGCCCAATTGTACGCATTTATGCCCAGAGATCTGTCATCCTGGTCCATGCCCATTGCCTGACCAGTGCAACAAAAAGGTAATATTTGCAATTAAGTCTTCAATAAAAGAACCCCTGCAGATAAACTGTTATTTGAACCACTACTTTTTGATTTGATATTTCATTTCAACCTTTTCTTTCAAAAGGTAACAGTTCGATGCCAGTGCCAAGCCTTGAAAAGGGAGTGGCTATGTAAGGAAGTTCAAGCAAACTATCGCAAAAAGGGTTGTGATCCCAAAGATTTGTCTAAAAACCAGTTTGGGCTAGGACTTCTTCCTTGTGTTTCTGAATGCAGGAATAAAGTGCAGGTTGTAGATCAGGAATTGCATATACGTAAATCTAAAGATTTAGAGGTACTTACTCTTTCTAGGGTTATTCAGTTTGCTGGGTTTAATTTGTTTTGTATGTTGGTCGAAAGTTGTATTGATGGCTTTCTGACGCTCTGGGGCAGACAGCTTATATTTTCTATTACAAGAACTAGGAACTTATTTCTCAAATTAATCTTAAATTTGATATCTATGGGTGTAAAACATTAAGAAAGTCATCTCATCTAGTTATGCACATGCATGATGGTGATACTTTTTGGTAAATGGGCTGTCATAATATGTTATATTCCTGAAGGAGAAGGCTTCTCATACTGAGAAGAATACACCAAAACGAAGAAAGCGCCGAGAAAGGGTACAAGAAAGAACGCAGATCTCAAGATTGCAGGTATGAACCGTTATTGTCCATCAAAGCCTACTTCTCTCTTTGCTTTGCTTATTGGTGGTGGTTCTTTTGGAACAGAAAGCTGCAGCCTACGTGAAGTGGCTTCTTTTAATGGTTGCCATTGTGTTGGCCCTGCTGGTAGCAACATATTTTGGTTACAAGGGTCTCTTGTGGCTCTCTGATTGGATGAATGAAGTTGATGAGCAGAGGCTAAGAAGAAGATACCCGCGAAGATAGTCATCGTCAAGCTAGGTTGCCAAATGGAATTGGGTCAAAACTATATTTTTGCTTAAATCATAGGACAGATATATACCAATAAAACTTGAGAGGTTTCAAATTGCTTTTCCACCCTCTAGGGACGGAGGTGAGAACACTTTTTTGTGGTTTAGAGGTGCAAGTGAGATGCCACACTTTGGTTCTTAAGGTCGCAGTTTCTTCATTCGCTTATTATTCGTTTGTTGAGTTATGAGCTTTGCATGCAGTTGTAATGTAATAACCAACACTTTTTTTTTTAATCAAACTTATATTGAAATAAAAAGATTAAAACTCTAAATCGGTGAGTATACGAGAAATTTTGGAGGAATCTCTTTCTTATTGTTATAATTCCCAGAAGTTAGATCTGCGTCTTATTGTAATAGAAAGAGTCCCACTACCACAGGCTTGCACTTGGCAGGGTAAAACTGCAGGATGCAATGCCTAGTTAATTTAGTCGCTTATAATGTAAGGAAAAAGTAGTTATCAAATAATAGAAATTTTAAATATGTAAGGCAAAATTTATATAAAAAAAAGATTTAAATACATTATATTGAAAATATAAAAGGTAGAATATAAAAATGTAAAATGTTTTGTTATTAATTAATCGTTAAAATAATATAAGGTCAATTTATTAATTATAATGTAATTAGCACATTAATTATATATATATTAAAATTAATTAAAAATGACAAAAAAAATATATGAGCTAATTATCAACAGTTAAATCAAAAATAGCTAATTAGTTAACTAATTAATTGTATTATAAAGAATACTAATTCTTTTTATTGGTGTTAAATATATTATAATTAATACTAATTAGTGATATATATATATTTGTTATTATATCTATATTTGAAGTAGTAATATATATATTTGTTATTATATTTATATATAAAATGATAATAATAATGATAAGAAGTCGTTGTACATTAAAGTGTAGTGAAAGAAATGTTTTTTTGAGTTATACAAAGGGAATGTCGCTGTCATGCCAATGCACAATAGCGACATTGGGAGTTGAATAGCAAAAATCTCTATCGTGCAAATGCACGGTAGGGACTTTAGATATAACCAAAATATTATTTTATTTATATATATATATATATATATCATTGTTAAAAATATATTTTAATATAAAATATATATTAAAAAATATATTTATATAACAGGGATGACTTTTCAACTTGCCATTATGCTTCTGTTACATATATATATGTATGTATAACAAAAATAATAGCTACATAAATATATAAATATATATAATGAAATTTAAAGTCAGGGGTATGAAAAAGGAATAGTAACATAAATATATAAATATATATAATGAAGTTTAAGTCAATTTATTAATTATAATGTAATTAGCAAATTAACTATATATAAGTTAAAATTAATTAAAAATGACAGAAAATATATGAGCTAATTAGTAAACAATACAAAATATTAATTAATCTATTAATTATATTAATTTTTAAATAAATTATAATTTAATAAAATAATTCATTTATTATATTATAATTATCAATAGTTAAATCAAAATTAGCTAATTAGTTAATTAATTTATTATGTTATAAAGAACACAATTTTTTTTATTGATGTTAAAAATATTATAATTAATACTAATTGGTGATATATTTATTTGTTATTAATATATATATATATATATAGTTAAAAAATATATTTATATTATAAGAAATAGGGTGACTTTTTAACTTGCCATTCTTCTTCTGTAAGGTTAAAATAAAATCTTAAATACAAATATTTGAAGAGACATGAGTAGATACATACGGCCGCTAGCTCCAGAACTCCCGCAACGACGCCTCGCCATCTGTTTGATTGATTCGAGTAAGTTCCAAATAACTTTTTTTACAGACGGTTTGAATTTGTTTTTTTTTTCCTGGTAAATAAATTTGTATTGCATAGGAAAAAAATGTACAAGGTCAAACGGGGCATACCCCGAGCAACAAACAAAAGGGGCCACAAGCCCAAGACAAAAGCCCACTAAAGCAATAAAAGGAGGCCTGTAAAGCCAGCCTACACACGGATGGGTGAGGCCCAGCACCAAACGCTCACAAGAGGGGCCTGACGAGGCTAAGGCGGGAGAACATACGCCCAGCAAAGAGACAGTCCAAGCAAAAGGAAAAGCGACGTCACTCCCAGCAGAAGCAGGACACTGCAGAATTCAGCAAGAGGCCAAAGACCTTACCCAAGTAACAAAAAAAACGGTATCGGATCAGCAGGTAAGAGAGCGACCACCGCGACGACAGCGTATCAAATCTCCCATACCATACCGGACAGCCAGCGCCAGCAAAGAAAGCCGCCCATCCAAAACGACGACGAAGAGCGAGGCCCGGGACGACGTCGAAACAAGCCAACCATGAGAGTAGGCAGCATGAATGACGAGGACGACGTCGCAAAAGGAGGAAGGAGCAGCCAGCAAAGCCGTAGGGAGCACCAAAACGACACCGCCTGGTAAGGGGAGTTACCAGCAACAAACGACGACGTTACACAGAAGGAGGGACAACACCTGTGCATCGCAAACACGACAGCGTGTGGTGAAATGACGTCGTACAGCGATAGACGAGGCATAACTCAACAACGGCAGCGTTTGGCGGGAGGTTAGAAGCACCAGCGAAACGACACCATTTGGCAAGAGGAAGACGACGTCAGAGCACGACACACAGAGACGGGAACAACAACAGCAGCACAGCATATCAGACCCACGGCACCGTATCAGTAGCAAGGAGCAGCAGAACAGGGGCCCGTGCTCTGTCCCTACCAGACATACCCATGCGGCTGTACAAATAGAAACAGGGGACGCGCGCCCCACGTACCATTGCATGCGGCATGCAGGGGACAACGTAACCCTCCCAAACCGCTAATCATCCCCACCGATCTCAATCGTCTGAGCAATTTAGGGATACGAAATGACTGAATAATACCAATCTTATTCAGCTTCTGTATAAAATGTAATGTATATATACAAGACTAACTAAAACACTGTCTACTAACACTATACATGTATAAAACTACAGTACTAACTTTACAGCTATTTAATGAACTAAAACATACAATTAACAATTAATAAAATATCTTCCACACACCCCCCTCAAGTTGGAGAAGGATGAGGAATCAGACCCAACTTGACAGAAAGTTGAGTAAACTGAGGAGCTCCCAACGACTTTGTAAAAATATCAGCAAGTTGACTATGCGTTGAAACATAACGAGGAGTGATAAAACCTTCTTTGAACTTCTGACGCACAATATGACAATCAATCTCAAGATGTTTAGTCCGCTCATGAAACACTGGATTAGCTGTGATATGAAGAGCCGACTGATTATCACACCAAAGATCAATTGGCAAAGAAACAGAAATCCTGAAATCCTTGAGCAAATACACCAACCACTGAAGCTCACATACAGCAGTACCCATACTCCTATACTCAGCCTCACAACTAGACCTAGAAACAGTGTTTTGCTTTTTACTCTTCCAACTGATCAGAGAATCCCCCAAAAACACACAATAACCACCTATGGATTTCCTAGAAATTGGACAAGATGCCCAATCACTATCACAATAGGCAGTCATTTGCAAACAACAATCATTATTGTAAAACAAACCTCTATCCTTGGTTCCAGTAAGAAACCTCAACACATGTAAAGCTCCTTCCCAATGAGCATGTGTAGGTGAAGCCACAAATTGGCTAAGCTGTTGTATACTAAAAGTGATGTCCGGCCTGGTCATATTCAAATATAATAACCTCCCAACCAACCTCCTATATTTGTCAGCATCCGGAAATAATGCACTGGTTGCATCAAACTTGTGGTTACGCGGTAATGGAGTAGAGGCAGCAATAGAATGAACAAAACCACAATCAGCCAAAATATCCAGCAAGTACTTCTTCTGAGAAATGAAAGTACCCTTAGGCGTTCTAGTAATTTCAATGCCCAGAAAATACTTAGCACTTCCCAGATCTTTAATAGTAAAAAGTGAGTGCAAAAAATGTTTAACAGCAATGATATCTTCCTCACAAGTACCACCAATTAACACATCATCAACATAAACCAAAAGAGCCATAAAACCACCTTTAGTGACTTTAGTAAACAGGCAATTATCATGCATAGATTGAGAAAAGCCATAATGCAAAACCTGGGCAGTAAATTCGGAGTTCCATTCTCTAGAAGCCTGCTTCAATCCATATAACGACTTCTTCAATCGACAAACTTGTCCTTGACCAGCTTTTGTATAACCTTCTGGTGGAATCAAATAAACTTCTTCTTTGAGATAACCATGCAAGAATGCATTATTGATATCTAACTGATGAACAAACCAGTTTTGTTTAGTTGCCAAGGCTAGAAATGTTCTCACAGTAACTAACTTAGCAACCGGGGAAAAGCTATCAAAGAAATCAACTCCAGCAGTCTGATTATAACCCTTTGCCACCAACCGAGCCTTATACCGTTCCACAGTTCCATCAGAATTGTATTTAACCTTATACACCCACTTGGAACCGATAGCTTTCTTGCCAGGTGGAAGAGTAGTTATTTCCCAAGTCTGGTTTTGTTCAAGAGCTAACAACTCTTTATTCATAGCCTCCACCCATTCTGTGTATTGGATTGCCTGGCTGAAAGTTTGCGGTTCCACACTCTTGCTAACATTTGCCATAAACGCTACATAACTTGGAGCAACCTCAAATCCTGCATCAGAAACTGTACAACTAACATAATCCTTCATCCAAATGGGTAATCTCTTCTGCCTCGAACTCATGCGAAGCTGTTGAGCAGGTATAAAATCAGTATGCACATCTTCTGCCATACCTTCAACCATATCATGTCCGCCCACAACTTCAGCTGACACTTCAGGAATAACGTTACTGTCATCAACTTCAGCACAAACAACAGACTCATCATAAGGATCAATAGAGGTAGCAGAATGATCAACAGAATCATCAAAAGGATGTGCCTCTAACACAGCAGGAGTAGAATCTGGGAAACTCAAATGCAAATCTGAAATAGCAGAAATCTGATCATTATGCTTGTCAGGTGCAGCAAAAGGAAACACCTTCTCATAGAACACCACATCCCGTGAACTAAATATCAAATGAGCATCCAAATCATAAACTTTATATGCTTTCTGACCAGAAGCATAACCCACCATAATACATCGCTGTGCTCGGGCTTCAAATTTACCTTTCCTCGGAGTGGTATTCGTGGCATAACAAAGGCATCCAAAGCTCTTCAATCGCCCATAATCTGGTAATCTGTGAAATAACATCTCAAAAGGAGTCTTCCAATCAAGAACAGATGAGGGTAATCGATTAATAATAAAAGTAGCAGTTAAGATTGCTTCCCCCCAAAAGCGCTTAGGCATATGTGCCTGAAACATCAGTGCTCTAGCAACTTGCAGTAAATGTTTGTGCTTTCGCTCCACCACTCCATTCTGCTGAGGAGTATAAGAACATGTTCTCTGATGAAGAATGCCCTTATCAGTAAAAAAAACTTGGCAATGGTGATTAACAAACTCAGCCCCATTATCAGTCCGTACCTTCTTTACCTTATGATCAAACTGATTCTCTACCATAGTAATAAATCCGAACAGAGCATCGGATGTTTGAGATTTATACTTCAACAAAACAGTCCAAGTCGCCCTGCTAAAGTCATCAACAATAGTCAGAACATAATGACAAGAAGTAAAGCTTGCCTGCTTGTATGGACCCCAGAGATCAACATGCAGAAGCTCCAGTACGTGGGTGGCACTCCCTTCAGCCACTGAGAAGGGTAGACGATGTTGTTTTGCCAAATGACACACATTACAAGGATCCTTCAAGTCTTTGATGTCAAGACAATCTATATGCTGCAACACTTTTAAAGAAGCATGCCCAAGTCGTGAATGCCAAAGTTCAGCACTGATTTTTATTGGAGAAGAAGTAATACAAGAATTAGAGAATACAAGGCTAGACAACAGTGTACTGTCCACTCTGCTTATGGGTTTATGATGTACACAAAGATTCAGAAAACTACGAAGTACAGTAGAATCAAAAGATTTTGATGTAAGAAAATATAATGTCCCCACTACAGCTCCCACAGCAATGAGTTTATTACTCTTCTGGTCCTGTATGAGACAGTATGAAGGAAAGAAAGTGAAATAAGCATCAGCACTATCAGCAAGTTTCTGAACCGATAGTAAGTTGAACTTAAAAGTAGGAAGGTATAAGACATGGTTTAGAATGAGGTCAGGATGCAATTCAACACGACTAGAATGAGTAGCAACTTGAGTGCTAGAATCAGGCAATTGCACTGGCACACTATGTTTAAGTAGACTACGATGCTTCATGATCTCATCATCACAGCACATGTGATTAGATGCCCCTGTATCAATAATCCAAAGGTTGTTGCCAGAAAAGTTCAATGCATGTAGTGCTGTGTTTTTATAACCAGCATTACCTGCAAAAACAAAATTTGAGAACTCCTTCTCTACACCTCCAGGCATTGACGCTTTCCCATTTACAAATCTAGCCAATTCCTGCTGCATAAGTCGCATTTGCACCATTAATTGTCCAAGGTCTTTATCATCAGAAGAAGGTTGTGCATCAAAAGGTGTCTCAACCATGGCAGCAACCACATTAGCATTTGCCTTTTTAGAACTAGAACCCTTCTTCTTCTTCAATTCTTCATACCATTCAGGATACCCATGAAGCTTAAAACACGTCTCCCTGATATGTCCCATGCTGTGACAATAATCACACTGCTTATCAGACTTCTTTCCAGAATCCTTCTTCTTGTTACCACCCCTATCATCCCCTTTATTGAAACCAGAAGCCTTAACAAACAAAGCTATGTCTGGATTTTCAGTGGAAAAATTCAAGTTCACTGCTCTCTGACTCTCCACCCGCAAAACCATACTATACGCACGGTCAATATCAGGTGCTGGATCCATATTCAATATTTGGCTTCGAACATTATCAAAGGATCTGTTCAAGCCCATCAGAAATTGAAGCAATTTGGAAGCATCCGCCCTCTCCTTAAGCTTCTCAGTCAATTTTTCACAACAAGCACAACCAGTACATCCACACCCGGGTAAAGGCATGAGTCTATCGAACTCATCCCAGCACTGATTTAGTTTACTGAAATATTGAGTTACCGAATGGTTACCTTGTTCTGTAGATAACATCTCCCGTTGGACTTGATACATTTGCGGAGTATTGCTAACACCAAATCTTTTCGCCAACACTTCCCAAAGATGCTTGGCGCTAGGTGAATAGACGAAACTATCACCCAAGTCCTTAGAAATGGAATTACGAAGCCAAGACTTAATCATCGAGTCAACTCTCTTCCATTTTCGGTACCGAGATGGATCTGATGGTGGTTCCAATGTGCCGTCGATAAAGCAGAGCTTATCTTTAGCTTCAAGAGCAGTCGTAACTGCTGTGCTCCAGCTGAAGTAGTTCGACCCAGTCAACGGCGTAATCACCAACTCCATTCCGGGATGATCAGACGGTTGCAGCAGATACGGATCGTCCTCTACACATACGCCATGTCGAGAACGAGATTCAGCACGATCAGCCATGAATAAACTGAAACACTCCAACAATCACCCTTGCTTGCTCAGAAACACGAGATCTACACCTTTACCCCTTCAGATGCAAGAAATCGTCATCGTCTTCTACTCAAAAGCAAGAAAATCAAGAAATCCCCACTTTTTTTTCTTTGTATCTGCAGAATCGAGAACCCTATTTTGTTGGCTCTGATACCATGAGCAATTTAGGGATACGAAATGACTGAATAATACCAATCTTATTCAGCTTCTGTATAAAATGTAATGTATATATACAAGACTAACTAAAACACTGTCTACTAACACTATACATGTATAAAACTACAGTACTAACTTTACAGCTATTTAATGAACTAAAACATACAATTAACAATTAATAAAATATCTTCCACATCGTCGACGCGGCGCTTAGGCCATTCACCCTAGAAAAACCAGATGAAGGCAGGCCAGGGACAGGGGCCATCGCAAGCATCAGGAATAGAGCTCCGGTAAGAGCTGGCAAGCAGAAGATATCAAACAACTCAAAAATCAATAAGCTCAACCGGGTACAGGCGATACAAAATTTTATAGACATGGATTTTAATCTTTGCAACAACATCAGTACGAGCAATGGTAGCGGAATCCAAAAAACAGCATTCCAAGTTTGCCAGAGGAGGTATAAAGAAGTGACAAAAGCAAGCTTAGCTGCCTTGCATCGGAGGAGAGAGCCACGATGATTGATACGCAACCAACGAACGGAGCTCCGGAGGATCGTCATAGCCCTTGGCATGCGGAGCCAACCTCGGATAGAATCCCAGACTGCTTTAGTGAAAGAACAAGAGAAGAACAAATGCTCAGAGGTTTCCTCAGCTTCAGCACACAGAGAGCACCGACGAGGTATATCAATGAAGAGCAAGGTGTCCTTGGTAGGGAGCCGGTTGTGCAAACAAAGCCAAGCAACAAAAGAGAACTTTGGCGGAATGTAACGTTGCCAGATCAATGACATCCAGGGAACGAGAAGGCCGTTTGTCCCGTAAAAGCTCATACACTTTGGTCGACGATAAAACACCATCAACGCATAGGGATTGAAGGCCGGGGATGACCCTCGCCCTGCCCCCCAGTACTTCCACCAAGGCATCCCGGATCAGCGCAAGGCGTTTAAGGAGTGGGGAATCACGATTATGTGGTCTCCAATCCCAGATCGAGGTGCCCCGTAAATGGTAGGTATGCATCCATCTTGACCACAACGAGTTAGCCTCCGCATGGCAGTTCCATAAGACCGTAGATAGGAGCACGTTGTTCCACTTTTTACAGTGCCTCAGGCCTAACCCTCCTTCTCGTTTCGGCGTACAGAGGGTATCCCAGGCGACGCGGAAATGTTTCCCACCCCAAAGAAAAAGCCGACAAAGGGACGTGATACGATCCAAAATGGTAGCTGGGAGGGGAAGGGCCTGCATCCAAAAAGAGAGCACCCCCTGGATGACCGACTGAATCAAGGTCAAACGTCCTGCATACGACAGACTCTTTCCCTGCCAGGCTTGCAGATAAGCTTCCACGGTTTCAACGAGAGGAGAATATTGCTCAACAGAGATCTTAAGGGGGGCCAGTGAATCATTTTTATAATTATAAAAGATTGCCATTCAAAATTTGGGTTAATAAGTACAATATGATGTACACATTTAAATTCTATATTTTAAGAAAAAGAGTATGTTAGAAAATAAAAGATTGAACAACTTAATTTTTGTTAACTTAAAGTTTCAAAAACAGTATATTATATTCATTATTACAATGAATATAATTTTTTATAATTTTTTAATATATATATTGGATAATGAGACTCCATTAATGATGGAGATTTTGTATCAAATGATAATTGATGCCAAATATTGGATCATATGAGATCTCCAAATTTTTATTTCTTTCTCTTCTTTTAATTTCACTTGTATTTGATGTAAATGTTAAATTTTATATACAATATAAATATAAAACTTTTAACTATAAATATTTTTGTTATAGGTTTTACTTTTAGTCTATTGTGTTCGACACGAATTCTTGTTGCAATATTTATGGAGTTATAGAACTTTATTATTTTTTATTTGCTATTTTGATGTAATTAATTTTTATTATATGATAAAATAGTAACATTTTAGGTACTTTATATTATCCTTAAGTTTATATTTGTACGATGATTAAACGATCTTTTTTAATTAATTGTAGTTATTATTTATATGTGAAATATATAGAAAATATTAATATAAATAAATAAATTGTTGTAATTTTAAATTTCAATAATTATAATTTTTGGGCTACAAGGCTGATGTAAAATTACAAATTACATTGTAAAATACATTGACAGATTATTTGTAATTTTTAAAAAATTCAATTTATAAATTTTAAAATTACTCAAAACAGGATTGTTATTAGTTTAGTATTATACCAAAACTAAATATGATACCATACTGATACAATATTTATAACATTGATTAAGAATAGAATTTATGTTATAAGTACGTACGTAGGTCAGTTCCCATTTATGTAACACATAAAATCTTTGCAATATTGCAAAACAAATTTAAAAACATTAATTAAAAGCTGGATACCATGACATTGCCTTCTAAAATAACTCAGTTTTGCTCCTAGAATTTACACAAGTCTAATTGATGTTTATTTCGGTATACTGTTGCCCCCTGATTTCTTAAACCTTGATTCTGTTAGCCTTTGTTGCTATAGAAAGTTATTCCACAGTGCGTGGCTTAACTTTGGGAACATCCAAAACCCTCGCATCTTGTTAGAGCGGGTAATATTGACTCTTATCATTCATTGAAGTGAGTAAGGAGAGAGCCTATAAGAAATTATGGAAACATTGTCTTCCGAGCCTGTTCATTTATCTTCAACTTTGTCTATGTCTTTTTTACCATCTAGTGTGAAGCGTGTCTTATCAAACAAAATCGAAAATTTAGTAGAAATTACTTATATACTTGTAGAAAATCATGTATGTGAGTCTTCTTTACCTTTGTTGAGTCCGTATAATATATATTCTCATGACCGTTCTTGGATGAAAAGTATTTGTAGTATTTTATCTACTTATAGACTTTGTGTGAAAGAAATCATCCAGAGTTTCATATTGAAACAATGTGATCTCAGATCTACCACTGCAGAATAATACGTAAAACTTGAAAGGGAGCAAAATCATACATATCTTCATATTGGAGCTATACGACTTGTTTTTAGACTTTATGGAATCTGCGACAGGCAAGATATCTTTACTCAACACTTCCTAAACAACGTACCAAAATGCTCTTATTGGTACTCTGCTGACAACGCTCAATAACGAAAGTGTCATCTTGACCAAAGCACCTGATTTTAACATCAGGTTGGATGATCCTACCTTATCTGAATGACTAAAAGTTCAGATCTAGATTATTGAAGCATATTAAATTCCTACAACCATCATGGCTACTCTACATCACCAGATATTCTATTGTCTACAAAATCATGCTTTGGACCTTAACACTTCAGATGCACTTTTTATGATCACTGATCGATCTAATGATCAGACCACTATCATTCAAATCCTGAAGCAACTTCCAGCACAGGAGCTTGAAAAGTTGATGCCTACTGAATGGATCACTAACTACCATAAGGTGTTATACGTGCCTCATCAACACTCTTTTCATACGACAACTCCTCCAATTTTGAAGACCTTAAAAGATGATACTGTTAAGTCCATCTATGCACGACCCAATGAAAATCCATCTGGGCCTTCAACATCTAGGTCAATCCTTACAATCTAACCCGTATGTTCTCATACGGAAAATAAATCTGGTCCTCTTGTTCATTATTTTAAATCTAACAAAGATATAGTCTATGTCAGTCATTATCGTAGATATTTTGTATGGGACGTCGACCCATCCATTTGTGAACCAGATTATGAGATTTGTCTCAATCCTGAGTCAGATAGTGATGATGATAGTCGTTATTCAAGATGAAGAAGGAAGAAAAAAACCTAAATCTCATTGTATGCCTTCTCGTAAGTATCATCCTCTTGGAAATGACCAAGATCCAAACGATTCTAGCTCTTATACAGGTATACTAATAGAACAATCCAGACTTAAATCTCTACGAGAGATGTTGAAGTCGTCTACATGTAGATCTACATACAAATATAAGCCAGAAATTCCTGTTGTGACTCCTACTCCGATACCATGTATGATGACAAAGTTATACGAGGAAGACTTTCCTTCATTATCCAGGAGTACAGGCGATTCACAGCATGTTGGACCCCGTTTTCGGAACCCAACATCGTACGTGAGAGCGTGATGCTGGACTCGTGTGAACAATCCAAACTGGTTTTCATGATTAAACAAACACATCCATACTCATTAATATCCAAAAGATGAGTTTTACAAAGATTTACTAACATTTCAAATCGAATTACAATCTTTGAGTTCAAGTG
>JANSVB020044900.1:0-17060 GCA_025504935.2 Erythroxylum haughtii
AAGGTAAAACTCATTGTCATTATACTAAATGATTATGATAGAGAGGGAGATGACTTGCTTGATGATTAACAACCACCAAATGTGCATAGATTTGCATATTGAGATGATTAGAAAATAGAGGCTATAAATGACAGCCTCGTCTAAATGGCAACCTTGGCAATGTTAAAATAAGGATTCCTTCAATCCAAGGGGAAATGACCTTGAGGTCTACTCGAAATGAAAAAAAATTAATCTTATTTTTAACTACTACAACTACATCGAAAAGAAGAAGGAAAAACTTGCTGTCATTATATTGATTGATTATGCTAATATTTGGTTTGATTATAATGAAGTTTTTTATCCTTAATCAATCTTATAAAGATTTGTTTTGAAAATTGTAATGCCTCAATGAAGTTTCCAAAAGTATTGAGGAATACCATAAGGATATGAAGATTGTCATGATTTGAGCTAATATAGAGAAGAATCAAAGGACACTACGGCTAGATTTCTAAACATTTCGAATCATGAAATTATTGATATGGTCGAGTTATAACATTATGTGGAACCAAAAGATACAGTTCATATGACCATGAAAGTAGAGAGACAACTAGTACATAGATGAATATTTAATTACTCTATTGGTCTAGTGATTCTTGGACACTAGATTAGGAAAAGGATGATATGGATGTTTTTTTAAAGAAAATACTAAGCCACCTAAATCAAAAGAGGAAATATTTAATTATGAAAAAGATAAAATTAATTATATTCTCCTTCAAAAAGGAGATATTAAATATTTTGTGTTTAAGAATATGGTATATTGTATCTTAATGCTTAGTAAGAGGTTTATGATCATAAGAGATGATAGAGAAGTAGAGAGTGCTAGCTAGTTGAAGGAAAAGAAAGTTATACCACCATTAGAGGGGTTTAGTTATGAGAGTGTAAGTATGCTATTAAAGGTGAGATGCTTGTTAATAAGAGAGTCTTAAGTCTTCAAATTAAGGAGGACAAGCTAGAGAAACAAAGAAAAAAACATATTTTATTCTAGATATCAAATTAATAAAAAATATATGTAATATTATTATTGGTAGAACACTTTCACTCATATAGCTAACACTATCCTTTAAAGAAGTTAGGTTTGCTTATTATGAAGCATCCAAAGTTATATAAGCTCTAAAGGCTTAATGACTGTGGGGATATTCAAGTGAAAAAATTGGTGGTGATTTCCTTTTCTATTAGAAGGTATCATAATGAGATACTATATGATGTGATATCTATATAAGTTCGTGACAGCTTATTGGGAAGGTCATGACAATATGATAGAAAAATTATAGGTGAAGCCTTCAATAATAGGTACAATTTTGTAAAGGATAATAAACTCATTACTCTTATATAATTAAAGCCTAAAGTAGATTTATGGAGACCAATTGATATTACAAAGAGAGACTGAAGAGAGGAGTGAGAGCAAGAAAAAGGGAGCAATCTAAGGATTGTTTTTTTATACTAATCAGCTTGTGTTTGTATTTTTATACAAAAACACTTGTTTTCCATTTGAAGTAGTTGAAAATTCAAGCATAATTCCCATAAAGAGTAGGGGTATGATGCAAGCCAGACTAGTCTAAAATAAAGGATCATTTTTATAATATTTTTGTGATTTTCAATTATTTAGTTTTGTTTTATATTTAATTAGTTTTAATAATATATATAAATTTATTATTTTAGTATATTATAACCACGTAAGATGCAAAGAGTGATGTTTTTGCGCCAGATTGACGTATCACATGGAATAATTTAAGAACATATAAATAGAGCTATGAGAGAAATTTGATAGAATCGGGGTTTAAGGGATCAGTATGTTTTTGTTTAAAACATTAAAGGACCAACATGATATAATTTAAAACATTAATTAGAGGCTATCTTAATATCATAGATTATCTTTTGTGAAAGTTAACGATTTACATCTTTAACCTTATATTATATAATATAAAAGAAGGATTTAATTGCTGTATAAAAATAATGTAAGTGAAGTCTACAAATATGTTTATTATGTTTGAATTATAAATTAAAACTATATTATGTATACATATATGAAGTAGTATCACTTCAAATTTTGATGCATGAAATAACTTAGAACTAATTATTTTGTTGAAAGTTTAGAATATATTTAATTAACATAAGATGAATAATTTCATAATAAAAACATTTATGACATTTCAATGGAATAAATAAAGTTATATAAAAATAAATTTATTGTATATTTTCATAATTCTAAATAAGAAAATATATAAAATTAAAATAATATATATTTAAAAAAGGTTAATATTTTAATTTATGACTTTTAATTTGTTATTAAAATTAAATTAAAATTTACATTTTAACAATTTAATATTTAAAATCTTTTTTAATCAAATTTAGACAGATGTCACCTTTATATCAATTTATATGATATACTAAGTAAACTATCTTTTCAGTTGTTAGAACAATAAAAATGAAAAAGTATCGTGCACTTTAGATTCCAATTTAGGACAATTGTTTTATTTTTTAAGTGATTTAGGGAAAATGTGAAGATCTCCACTTTGACGCAATGTCTCCGTGTGGTGATTTATCGTACGTGCACTGAATGTTTGATTATATGACTCAACTAACCAACGGTTTCTATAACACCCTCGTTTGTAACTATGCCAAAATTGTATTGACCCAAATGAATAGAAGTTTTGTCTCGAATAAGATCGATGAAATTAGTGACTTGCATATTGTCATAAATCATGATGAAATACATGTGGCACTATTAAAGTTTGATTTTTGTTCACATTTACTCGGTTCAGAATGCATTGATCCCTTATTACATAGGGAGGGGGTGTCTTGTAGCTGCTTGAGCTGTGTTTGACAAGTCATAAAGAGTGGTATAGATTGGCATTGGCTCATGTGAGAGCTGGGAAACTGGAGCTTGTTAAACAAATATTTGATGAAATGCCAAAAAAAAGACGTATTTCCATGGATTGTTATGATTTCTAGGTATTCACAAACTTAATATTATGTCCATTCAGATCTTGAATATAATAATAACCACATAGATGAAGTAAATAAATCACTTACTTAAAATGGAATTCATCATGATGTAGAGAGAAAGTTTTCAACAATCACAAACTAATTTCTCTCTCTGAACCCTTCTTTCTATAACAGATAGCTTAATGGATAGCCCATTACGTAAATACGTTGGTTTTGTATTTGTTTTGTCTGTACTTAATTAAGGTAGAGAGAGGATTAGTTTATATATACTTCTATATTGATATTAAATTTTGTACATCCGTTAAGAACTAAATTAACAAACAAGATTTAACATACTATTAAACAAAGAAAAACCATAAACCAAGTTTAATACAGGCCTACAGAAAATATCGGCCATAACATCAGACCATATTTCTTACATTCTCCTACTTGGTTAGATGTTTCATCATTACATTTAATAGTATAACATAAGGCTGGCAAAAAATTGAATCTTATAAACCGTTAACATCATAAGTACCTCAACACAACAAATCACATATTGTGGATTATGGCAGTCATACACAGTATAGTCATATACTCTCCTCGATATACTACTACATTAAGAACTTATTATATTTAGGCTCATAAGTTGTATATAAACAGCATACAGTTCACATACTTGTTGTGAAAATACATATAAATTTATTATTCAAACAATCATGTATACATAAACATAATGAATAAGAAATATAAAATTCAAAAATATATTATTAGTGAGCTCAAGAGTGCTAAAACAACATTATCAAATATTATTATCAATCATTAATATAATCAAGACCCATCATAAGCGCATGTTCTTTGAATGTCTTTGGTTGTAAGCTGTTAGTTAGAGGATCTGCTATCATGAGATCTATCCTAATATGTTCTATATGCACTATTTGTTTTTAAATTTCCTCTTTAATAATAAAATACTTTAATTATGTTTGTTTTGTGTCTATAGAGTATTTGTCATTTTTAGAGAAGAAAACTGCTGCAAAATTATCATAATAAATTTTCAGCAATATGCTTACTGTGTCAACAACCCTAAGCACTGAAATAAAATTTTGTAGTCATAATGCATAGATTGTAGCCTCATAAAAAGCTAAAAATTTTGCTTCCATAGTGATGAAGCAATGATAGACTATTTGACACTTTTTCATAAGATTGTTCCTTCAGCTAATAAGATCAGATAGTCAAACATTTACTTTCTAATATCAACACAACCAGCAAAATCTTAATCTGAATATTCAATTATTTATAAATGATCAGGCCTCTTATAAGTGAACATGTAATCCTTTTTTCCTTAACGATATCTCAACACTTTCTTTGCAGCCTTCCAACGATCAATAATAGGATACTTCGATATCTTCCTAACATCCTTACTACAAAATTGATGTCGAGTCTAGTACAGATTTGTAAATACATCAAACTACCAACAACAAAAGCATATGGAAATGTTTCCATTTCTTTATGTCCGCATCATTTTTTGGACATTACATAAGACTAACTTTATCTCCCTTTTGAATAGGGACTAGACCTGTTGAGCAATTGCTCATGTTAAATTTCTAAACAAGTTTCTCAATGTAGGCTTTCTGAGATAATCTTAATAAAAGTTCTAATCTCTTATGGAATACTGAAATCCAATCACATAGGATGTCTCTCCCATATGTTTCATTTCAAAATTCTTAGAAATAAATTCTTTAGTTCTATGTAATAAACCCAAGTCACTAGTAGCAAGCATGTCATCAACATACAAAATCGGTAATATAAACTTACTCCCACTGATCTTTTGGTAAATACACCAATCAACAGTAATTTTCTCATATCTGAAAGAAGTAATAGTATCATTGAACTTAATATAACATTGCCTGGAAGCTTGTTTAAGTCCATATATTGACTTCTTTAATTTACACACCATACTTGATTAACCTTAAATGGAAAAACCTTCAAATTAATCCATGTGAACTTCCTCCTCAAGATCTCCATTCAGAAAGGTTGTTTTCACATCCATCCAATGTAATTCTAAATCAAATTGAGCCATTAATGTTAAAATTATTCTCAATGAATCTTTCTTTGAGACATCAAAAAGTCTCCTTGTAATCAATGTCATCTTTCTGAGTGTAACCTTTGGCAACAAGTCTAGCTTTATGACTTTCAGTATTACCATTTGAGTCGTATTTGGTCTTCAAAACCCACTTATAGCCAACTTATTTAGAACCTTACAAGTCTACAAGATTTTAGACATTATTTTAGGCCACTAATTTTCAACTCTTCTTTCATATCATCAGTCCATCTTTCAAACTTATCACTACCTATGGGTTGTGAACACAAAACAAGATCGTTACTAATGCCAAAATCAAAATCTGGCTCTTGCAAATAAACCACATAATCATCATAAATAGCTGACCTTCTAATCCTTACAGGTTTATTTAAAGTTATATGAACTGGTTCATTTGTATGAGCTGGTGGTAAGTTAGGTTCTTCAGGTGTTTCTTCATTATCCAAATGTTGTTCTTAATTATTTTGATCTTCCAAAGTATGAACAACATTTTTGTGGTTACGGGTTTATGAACATTTATGGGTAATGGAATGTCAACCCTTATTTTGTTAAAATCTACAACCTGATTTTCAGCACTCCTACTAACCTCACCATTCTCTAAAAATTTTGCATTAGCTATTTCAACAATTCTAGAACTATGGTTCAGACAGTAAAACCTATACTCTTTGGATTTCTCTAGGTAACCAATAAAGTAACCAATAAATGTTCGAGAATCTAATTTTCTTTTATGAGGATTATAAATTTCTGCTTCTTTTAGATAACCCCAAACATGTAGGTTTCTTAAACTAGATTTTCTTCCAGTCCTTAATTCGAAAGGAGTTTTAGGAACTGCCTTACTAGGAACCTTGTTTAGCAGATCCATAGCAGTTCTAAGTACATACATCCACAAACTTTTGGATATTGAGGAATTACTCATCATACTCCTAACATATCCATTAATGTTCTATTTTACCTTTATGTCATACCATTTTATTGCGGTAAACCTGGCATAGTATACTATGCACATATGCTATAACTTTGGAGGAACTTAGCAAACAGACTAAAATGCTGTCTATATTCATCATACTTTCTATAATACTCACCATATATATTATATCTTGTAATTTTTACTTTTCTATCTAATTGTCTATCAACCTTTTTTTACAAATACCTCAAGGGTTTACAACTTGAGATTTTTCATGCAACAAATAGATATAACAACTTGAGATTTTTCGTGCAACAAATTGATATATCCATACCGTGAAAATTCATCTATAAAGGTGATGAAGTACTTTTCTTTATTAAAGGATGGAGTGTCAAAAGGTCCACAAATGTCGGTGTGTATTATTTCAAGAAGCTGACTGCTTATCATGGCTCTTATCTTGCTATATTTGGTTTGCTTAGCCTTAAAGCATTCCACTTATAAGCAAAGATCAGTAAAATCTAGATTTGATAAATCTCTTTTTTCACAAACCTTTTTAACATTTCTTTGGATATATGATCCAAACGTTTATGCCACAAGTAAACAGAATATTTATTCGTCAAACTATGTTTCATTCCAACATTATGATTAATAATAAATAGGAATTCAGAAGAAAAAAACATCATAAAGTTTCAATTTATGTAAATTATTTATAAGCATTCCATAACCAATAAAGGAATTATTCTTATACAAATTGATACAAACATATCCACCCTTAAAGTATCTCCACTAGCATCAATTCTAAAAAAAATTCTAGAAATTGAAGGTACATAAAGAGTATTTATTAGATCCAAGGGACGCCTAGTATCTAATGTCAGCCTGTAAATCCCTACAGCTTCAATTGGGGCCTTCATTCGGTTCTCCATAAACAGAAAGTTGCTAGTAGGGTTTATGTTTTGGATTGTAAAGAATCCCCGTATAATATTATAAACATGAGTAGTGCCACCACAATAAAAACTATCAAGTATTAGAAGAAACTTTAGATATGTTTGATTCAAAGCATACAAAAACATAATGTATATCTTTATTTACAAACCAAGCCTTACACCCTTGACAATCTTACTGATAATGTCCTTCTTTCTTGCATAAGTAGCATTTATCTATCTTTTGTCCCTTCCTTTCACCATCAGCAACCTGTGAAACTTTATCAAGTTATTTTTTCTTAAAATTCTTATCCTTTGGTTTAAGTTTTTTTTCCAACTCTTTGACCCATTAGACTAACAGAATGAACTCTTTGTTTCTTTAATCTCACTTTCTCCTGAATAAGCTTACTAGACATAGCATTAATATTCCACTGCTCATTTAATGTGTTATAATTGATGTGGAATGATCCATATTCAGTAGGAAGTAAGTTCATGATAAACTACACTAAGAAGGAGTTTTTCAAAGTCATACACGATGTCTTAATTCTTGCTGTAATATTAGTCATATCAAGGACATATTATTGCATACTTTTCAACCCATCAAACTTTATGGTCATGAGTTCAACCATAAGTATCCCTAAAAATGCCTTATCGGTAGAACGAAACTTATCTTCCACAAGCTTGAGAAAATCTTTAGCATTTTAATTTTCAATTCTAGGAAAAAAAAGACTTAATGTTGCTAGTAATTGTGTATAAAATTCAAATATAACCTATTAGACCTTGTCTATGCCTTAGAGTGTGCCTTTTTAGCCTCTATATTGGTATCATTAAGGTCAGAAGGCATATCCTCTAATAACGACAAGTCAAAATAAGTAGAAAATGACCTATTCGCTCCATTCAGAGAAATTCACACCAGTGAACAAGTTAACAGAAGAAGCTTGAGAGTGAAAGCTAATAACTTCAAGCATATAAATGCTCACTAATTAACAAATTCAAACAAGAATCACTTACATTAAATATATTGCAGGTTTCTTTTGGATAAATACAACAATACATATCATCACTATTATTAGAATGATATTTAAACTTTATAAGAAAATTAAATAAACTTCATCAAATATATCTAGAATATTTGGATAAATATATATGTGTGACCAGAGTATATCAATTTTCTCTTTTATATTTATTAGTTATAGAACATTGATTTATCTTTGGATGAAGTCTTTAATTTCTATCAACTAATAATATTTTCATAATAGTATTTCATAAAATACAAAAATTATATGACCACATATTTAAAAATTAATTTGGTCACTTTGATGACCAACAAATTAATTTTATATTTATATACATATAATTAAAATTTTAATTTTAATTATAGGTCAAAATATCATTAATATGACCAAAACGTAAGAAATCAAAACTTTAAAATCAATTCAACCATCACTAAAATTTTATAAAACAAAACTATAATTTTCCATTAAAAACACAATTTCAAAATAATTAAATTCGCCTTTTATGTACTATTATCGAGAAAGTAGAGTAAGCAAACCAAGACTTGACTGAGTCTATAGCAACTGAGATACTTTCTACGATGCCTTTCAAGTCAAGTTAACCTTAAAAGACTAAAACCTAATCTTGATATGGTAGATTTAAGACTACGTGGGCGAGGTTTTAGTCTTTTGGCCAAGAAAAAAGCCGCTCATCGTCTTTTTATGGGATGAGATCCTCTGTTCAAGACAATATGGTGGAGTGACATCAATTTGACATTAGCATGTCAAAAATGCGACAGCTTTTTACTCTTTTGTTTTCATCATTCTCCAGGAAACGTTCTATGTCATTTTTGAAGACAAAGATGGTAAGCGAATGTGTAGCAACTTTTTTTTTGGAAAAATTAATTTTTTATATCAAAACCTAAAATCACAATTTTAATAAAGATTATAATTGAAACAATCGTTGAATCCATATTTTAAGGACTATTATCTATTCAAATTATGAGGCTCTAATACCTTATGTAATTTTTCATTTTTAATATTCAAACTTCAAAGACATAAATCATGAATCATATGTAAATCGTTCGTGCTCATTCAGATCTTGAGTATAATAATAATTAAGATGTAGAGTGAAAGCTTTCAATAATTACAAACTAGTTTCTCTCTTTTAATCCTTCTTTTTATAAAGATAGCTTAATAAAAAGTCAAATATACAAATCTGTTAGTTCTATATTTGATTTTTATATACTTAATTAGGATAGAGAGATGACTAGTTTATATACACTTTTCTATTAATATTAAATCTTGTACGCCCATCAAATACTAAATTAATGGTCAAGATTTAATATATTATTAAACAAAGTAAAACCCTAAACCATGTTTAATGTGGACCTAAAAAAATATTGATTTTGAATAGATAATAGTCTCTAGATGTGAACATTTGGGAGATGTTCAACCGGGTATTTATGTGTATATATTCAAATTTGAAAAGCAATATGATGAGTTTCAACACCCATTTAACAATAACTTCACCTCCGACAACTCCAGCTTGTGTGTGAGCTCATGAATCAGAGCAACATAGTTTCAACAACTAGTGAACCGAACAACCACCACAACAATCCCACCAGCTCCTCGTTCTATTTTTCAATTTTAATGCTATTAGATATTCAACATCTCCCCTAGATTGGAATCCGAAGCGACGAAAGGTCCAACATTTTTTAGTTCTTGTCTTTTTCTTTCTTATCACGTGTAACAATTAAAAGGATAGCCTTTTGACATGCCATATAACGTAATTTAACAATATAATGACGTAATAATATTTGATATAAGAATTAAAATTTTAAAATATTTAAAATAAAATTCAGTCTAGTTTTTAATGATTTGTTCAAAGTTTCATATTAAAAATTTTATAAAATCAAAGTATAATTAAACATATATTAACTTAAATATATGTCAATAAAGAATATGTTATATATTATTAAAAGGAATATAATAATAAATACAAGATAAGAATACTAATATAATTTATCGCACCCATCATTAGGTAAAATTACTTGTAACAAATATATACATATAATTATCACGAGGATTTAATATGTGGCACTTACTAGAAATAACTCGTATATTTTATATTTTTAAAAATAAAATTTTATATAAATGATATAATAAAATTGAAACATAATTTAAAATACATTAAGTTGAAGTTTGTATTTATGTTGATGAAGAATTTATTCCATGAAATTAAAAAGAATATAATACAAAATACAAAATTCATGTATCAAAATAATATGTTTAATATAATGTATCGTAGTTGTGATTTTTTGGTAGTCATCTATATAGGGAAAGCATTTACAACATATAACTCCAACTAAATACTAATTAGTGTACGATGCTTTACATAATAAACATAATACTAGATTTGATAAGAAGACTACATTTATTTTAAGTCAACTAGAAATTTGATGGCTATTAAATATATGGAGAAAATAAAGATTAATTTAAAGGATCTAAACTTTTAATTTTTATGCATAAACATATAAAATGGAGTTAAATGCACTAAGTGCTATTTTTATTTTTTATTTTTTATTTTTTATTTTTTTTACAAGGGAAACTAAAACATTAAAAATCTAACAACAAAGGCACATTGCTGGATACGCCGGCGCACAGCCTGCGGGGGTGGGGCACCCTAGTCGCATCATGGAATAAGGCTTCGCGAAGACACGACGGCAGATCCTGTAAGTACTGAGGCCCTGGCCGGGAGGCAGATGCTAAGGAGGCTAGAAGGTCAACACACCGGTTACCCTCGCAATGGATATGCTGGAAACGGACCTCCCACTGGCGATGGAGCAACTCTCGGATACCTGTCAACAAAGGAGAGATGTCAGTCAGTCTGTCAATGGAAGGGGAGAGGATGTTGATTACCTCCAGCGAGTCCACTTCGATAACCACGTGACGATAGTCGCTATCCCACGCCAGACTGAGCCTAGTGTGGACCCCCCACAATTCTGCCTCCAGGGGCGTACCCCTACCAATATGCTGAAGAAAGCCTCCACACCAATTTCTCAAAAGTCCCCTAGCTGCGATCCGAAGGAACTTAGCATTGGCAGTGCCATCCGTATTTAGTTTGACCCATTCCTCTTGGGGTTTAGCCCAACCTACCAGGGTACCCAGTGGAAGACTCGGGTTTGGAAAAACACGATTAGCCATTGAAAGGGCTCTGATAATCCAAAAGCTATAATCCAAGACAAGGCGAACGCGTCGGGCGGCCCAGAAAAGGCAGGGTCGAAGATGCTCGAGTTCCTCCACTTCTAAATAAACCAGCAGGCAACACCAAAGATGAGAGCCCAGTCAAGTTGATGGAACTGGAGGTGCTGACCGAGGTTGTGGCCAATCCATCTCTCCGTATTAAGATTGAAAAAGTCCCTAGTGATTAGGTGAAGAGGGAATTGGTGCCATAAAGATGTCACTCGGGGGCAGTCCCGAAGGGCATGTAGGGTAGTCTCCTCCTGCTCACAAAAGTGGCAACTGCTGTCTGAAGTAAGGGAGCGTTGCACCCGCTGCTGGTTCGTTAGTAATTTCTTTTTAGGCAGAAGCCAGAGGAAGGCCCGAATGCGTTGTGGACCAGGCCATTTTCAGATGACCTCTCAAAGCCGGCTCCACTCATTTATACTGGAGTGATCAATAAGGTTGGAGTGCTCAATAAGGTTATAGGCGGAGGCGACGGTGAAATCACGGGGGTAAGTGAGGCCCTAGACCAATTGGTCAGTGCCTTGACCATTGCTCAGCAGGGGGAGAGAAGCAATCATCAGACAAATAGTAGAGGGGAGATAATGTTGGAACTGATTCCATTACCATTTGCCAACCTCATTTAGGTATTCGGCCACTGTATCGATAAGGACGCTAGACGGCACCTCGGTTGTAGCCAAGAAGTGCAGTGGGCCCAAGGCTTCAAGCCAATTGTCAAGCCAGAAGAGAATCCGACTCTCATCCCCAAGCTTCCAAATCGCCCCTTGCCGCACTACAGGCCATGTCGCAGCTATCCCTTGCCAAGTCGAAGAGGCCCTGGGCTGGTCCAACTTCAGAGGGATATGAGTAGTATCCAGACGATACTTGGCCTGGAGGATCTGGACCCACAGAGCATTGGATTTGCTCAGGAGGGCCCAGCCGAGCTTAGCCAAGGACGCATCGTTGGAAGATCGAATTCGCTTGATGCCCAGGCCCGCTGCTGTTTTGGGTGTACACACTATGGTCCAATTAACCAGATGGACTTTCCGTTGATTGTCATGGGCGCCCCATATGAAATTCCTCATCAAATTTTCCAATCCATCGCAAAGCTGGAGAGGCAGTCGGACCGTCTGTATAGTATAAATGGAAAGGGCGGCAATGATTGATTGGGTTAAAGTAACTAGACCGGCCAAAGTCAACGGTTGAGCTTTCCAGTCCGAGAGTTTCTTCTGGGCTTCATCGAGTATATACTGATACGTATGGCCAGTAGTACGTTCATGAAGCAAAGGAACCCGCAGGTATTTGTCAAGATTGTTCGTACGTTGGACATTCAAAACTTGGCTGATCCGCCGAGCGGTCGCCCGAAGCCTCACAGAAGAGGTCAAAGGTGCAGTCCAGAATCTGGGCTTGCGAAACAGTGGCTTCAGCAAATAGAACAAGATCATCGGCAAAAAATAAATGCGAGAGCGTAGGCCCCCTCCTACTAAACTGAAGTGGGATCCAGTGGCCTTGGTGCACTGCCCGCTGGATAAGATGCCCTAAACGTTCCATGCACAAAACGAAGGGGTATGGGCATAACGAGTCACCTTGACAGATACCTCAAGAGGGAGAAAAGGGAGCAGATAAAATTCCTTGCCAGTTGACTTGCATGGTAACTGTCGTCACACACTACATGATTACTGTGATGAGTGTTCCCGTCTTGCTCTACTTATTACGCATCGTGTGAATGGCCTCCTTTGCTATGATAATGTTACCAGTAATATGCCGGCCAGGAATAAAGCTACACTGGTTTTCCGCCATAAGATAGCCAAGGTGGCTTTTCAACCGATTAACTACGATTTTGGTAATAATCTTATAGAACACCGTGCAAAGGCTAATAGGCCGAAACTGGGAAATGTGGGTGGGGTTAGGGGTTTTTGGTAACAAAACCAGTATGGTGTGATTTAGGTCCTCCTCCCACCTCTCGAGACGGAAAGTAGCTTGGATAACCTTTACCACAGTCGGGCCGATAGTGGCCCGCTGAGTCTGGTAGAAGAACGCATTAAAACCATCCACTCCTGGGACTTTATGGGGATTCATAGCAAAGACAGCACTCCGCATTTTCAGGGCTTGGATGGGGGCCACGAGCTCGAGGCACCCATCCTCCCGAAAGGGAGGGAAGGCGCCGCGTAGGAGTCTCAGCTGACAAGGCATCCCATCAGAGGCATACAACCTAGCATAAAAGGTCATCTCTAGAGACCGCATGAGATCTGGATCAGAAATTAAAAGCCTCGCGTCATCGTAAAGGCGGTTGATATTTAATTGTCTTCTTTTGTCCATAATGAGGGTATGGTAAAAATGGGTATTTCAATCACCCTTCGAAATCCAGTCACATTTGGCATGTTGGTTCCATAAAAGCTCTTCTTCACACATAACCTGCAAGAGTTCATTACTCAACTGGTCCTCTAAGGATAATAATGAGTCGAAAGGGTCAGTGTGCATCAATCGCTAAATGACCTCCAAACGGGCAAGGAGACGTTTTTTACGATGGAATATATGGCCAAAAACCTCCCGATTCCAGGACTTCAAGTGGGTAGCTAGCTTGTCTAGGGAGGTCCTGAACGTTCCGTCACAGGGGTGTCAATGGGCCGCAACCGTATCCGCAAAACCTGTATGAGAGAGCCACGCGTTCTGGAAATGAAATCTAGGGGGGTGACCCATCTGATGAGGGGCTAGGGATTTGGATCAGGAGGGGTCTATGGTCGGATCCAAGGAAAGTGAGGTGATGAATGACTGTCTGGGGAAAATTTTCCATCCAAGATGTGGATCCGAAAGCTCTATCGAGCTGGGCTTGGATAATGCCACGCCTCCACGTAAGTTTCGAGCCGACGAAGCCTAAGTCTTGGAGACCACAATCATGTACCCAAGACTGAAACTAGGGATTGACGACCCGTGTAGACGTGACGCCCCCCCGTTTATCCGACTCGGCCAATTTAGCATTGAAGTCCCCGCTCACTAGCCAAGGCCCCGGTATAGAATGCCCTAGCTAGTGGAGAATGGGCCAAAGTTTCTTTTGAGGATTTTGTTGGGGACTCGCATAAATGGCCGTGAAAGTAAAGGACTGACCATTAACCTGAACTTGAGTGTGAATGAATTGACAATGGGACAACACCACCGAGACTGCATAATCATGCTTCCAAAGCAACCAGATGCCGCCAGAAAAGCCTTCAACTTCGACCCGGAAGGAGAAGTCATAACCCAGAGTTTGAATAATTTTTGTCGCTCAAGGCTCACTGATGCGAAGTTCGACCAACACGAGAATACCCGGTTTATATGTACGAGAATAATGCCGAATAAGGGTCTGTACGTAGGATCCCCCCGCACCTTGACAATTCCATATCAGGATCGACATCATGATCTATTGGGAGTGATCGGGCCCCCGGACCTTCGGGTGTAATTCAGAAGTAATAGGGGTAGGGCTCCTGGCCCCACTAACCTATATGTCCATCCCGGTTGCTAAACTACAGTTTAAGTCCTATTCTCCTGCTACAATGTCGAGAGGAGCAGGGGGAGGAAGCATATCCACTTCCTCTCCAACTTGTGGGAGGCCCCCTAGTGAGTCGGGTTCATCCGACATAGGATGACTTTCCACAATAGCTGGACCACCACTAAAACCTGAATGTCACAAATCATCTCAGAGTGGGATGCAATATGAATAGCAATATGAGTGTCCTTTACCGTGGGAGAGAGTTGGATCGGTGGGAGATCAGATGGGCCCGCCTCATGAGAGTCACCTGCAAAAACACCATTAAAATTGGACTGCTGAGGAAGGAGCTTGGACTTACCTGCAGGCCCAACCCGCGCGCCTGACTGGGAGCCTGCATGGAATGGCTTGAGCTACGCACGTCCAGGCCTAGAAGACTCGCCCACTTGAAACCGAAAGCCCACGCCTGAAGGAGACTGCAGTGCTGCTTCCATCTTGTCCGAATCGTCCAACGCCAGACATGACAGAGGAGAGAACCTCGAGCCTCCCACCTGCGATTGAGACGTGCTAGCGCGGTCCTAGTCTTTTCTTGGCAACGTCCCTCTGCATGGTTTTCGTTGCACAGCTTGCCACTATTCATAGCCATTGGGTGTCACAACTGCAGTGCGGGGAAGGCCTTCGTCACGTGGAGCAGGCAAACTAGTAGCTCCATCGTCAGGCCCGGTGGTCTGCTGCATTGCGATCGGTGTCGGCTGGGGACGCTTCGGGCAGTTGCTTGGGACATGCCCGACCATACCACACATGGAACAGAGGTTGGGAAGTCCTTCATATACGACCAGATATGTTGCCCCATCGAGTTCCACCATTTGCCGAAGAGGTGCGTTGAGGTCTAGATCGATTGCAACACGAGCAAAACATCCTCTCTGCGTGAGCAAAGTGGTTTCGTCGATCTTCAAAGTCGTGCCCACCATGTTCCCCAGTGCACGTAAAATCTTCAGGTGATAGCGGGCGAGGGGAAGCTCCAGGATCCGAAGCCAGACGACCACCCGCGCAATTCGACCTTGGGAGGGATGAAAATCGGGGCGCCATTTTTTGCACTGAGAGGGCGTGCCCAAAGATGCTCCAGGTTCCGTCAGTTAAGGCGTGCAGGAAGTCATCCTCCTTAACAAACTTCACGAGGAAAAAATCACATTCCAAGTCAATGATCTTCACTGGGCCTTTAGGGTGCCACAAGGCGTGCAATCGAGAGCAGAAAATCCAATAGCCTATCCGATGTCCAACGAGCTTCACAACAACAGCTCTATCCCATTGCTGATCGAGCTTGTCGCGGAAGGAAGACGATAGGAACACACCGCCCCCGACTTCCTGGGTGATGTCGCCATCGACCACCTCAATGTGGTCTTCTTCAAGCCAGGCCAACGTTTCGGAGGTAGCGGGCCCCGACGATGGTCCTGCAACAGCTGCACTGCGAGAGTTTGGGGCCAGGATTAGCCTCCTCGTCCCGTTTCCGTATACGCCCCTTCTTAGGGGGATGCCCCTTCAACTCGGGAGTGACCATGCAGCTCCTTGCTTAGTAGAGAAGGCAGTGAGATGGGGGTTACGAATGTTGAAACACGTAGAAAGTTTAGAGTGATTGTTGATTGTTTCTCTATCGCTACTTTTTGTGTGGTTTTATTTTTAGTGTTATTTTTATTTAATATGTGATACTTTGCATAATAAACACATAAACTAGGTTTATATAATTTAATGTTGAAAAGAAGATTACATCTATTTTAAGGGGAGTATAAATTTTATGGATAAAAATTTATTAATTAAATAAAAATATCATTTTTTTTAGTTTCATTACGTACATATCTGATAACTTATCAAACGTAAGATCATAAAAAGATACACTCAAAATTTCAGTTATCTCATTTCATTTACTAAGTATAATTTTTAACATATGTGAATCTATGATAAAATATGATTAGTGTTTCCTTCTTTTTAAAGGAATTTTATTGTCTCCATGACTAAAAGAAATGAATACTGTAGGTGAGTTGATATTCTTTTATTTGTTACTTTTCTTTAAGATAAACATGCAGGCAGATGTGATGTTACTAAAAAGTAAACAGAAATCGTATGTTTGAAAGGGTTGTTTCCAAAAACGAATGAAAATAGTAATGCCAGTCAAAAAAAGTTAGTCTCTAGTTTCTTCACGCTGCATATGGTTATTGTCTCCCACATGTAGAAATGGAACAAAACAAAAATTTAGAGACAGAACATAATAAAAATTGAAGACAGTGAAGTATTTGGTTGTGATGGACAAATCAAATAAAGCTATCTTCGTCTTGAGGATAGAAATATGTTTGCTTGCAGGTGACAAAACAAAAAAAAACAGTACTAATGACTAAATTACCCCTTTAGTATAATATGATGGGAAATATGTAATTCATTGATTATTTTAAAATGAATGATTTGTATTAGTAAAAAAGTTAACAAATAATAATAATAATAA
>JANSVB020045788.1:0-17014 GCA_025504935.2 Erythroxylum haughtii
GGTCTTCCTTTTAAGACAGGATGGCTCTTGTCTCTGTTTTGAGTTGTTAATCGGCTGTTGCTTTGAATCCAAGTCGTGTGTCCCTAAGTCACTTGTAAAAGACCGCTATGTACATATTTAGTTCTTATTAATTGATTTTTTCTGAATTACCAAAAAAGAAGAAGCAATAATTCAATCCTTAGTTTCAATAGAATTCCTGTGGTTTCTGGTGGTTCATGTTGTGGTAATCCCCGAGCTGTGGCACAAGAATTCGGAGAAGCTTGTCTGCTGTGTGTAAATGATCAACCTAAATTATTTGGCCATTCTAACATATTCAAAATTAACAAAGTTATGAATTTTTGTGCTTATTATGATTCAGGACGATGTCTACACTTTGCATTATACGACAATTGAGAGTACATACGGAAGAGGTGTCCTTCCCTGATAAATGACAAAATCTATCTGCCCCTAACGGAAATTTTCTTATGTGAACATTATTCTTCCAATCTCTTTATACAGCTGTATTCAAACATTTTCTTTGCGACTTAGAAACGGTAATGTAATGCTTAAATTTTCAATTGAGGGTTCTCTCCAAGGTAAAAGGTCAACGCATACAGTAAATTGTTGATATCTAAAAATTAGAAATTAAAATTGTAATTTTCAATTTTGTATATAAAAATTAGTAGCCTGGCCCTATAGTGTTATAAAATTTGACATTTTCAAAATCATAATTCTTTATATTTTAAGTGTAGGACATAAAAATTAATGTTTTGCATATTTTTATTAAAAAAAAGACTTGTCCAAAATGATAATTCTTCATTAATATTTTTAAAATAAAGAATTTCAAAAAAAATCAATGTGTATTCAATTATAATTGTGTAAAACATTAAAATATTTTAATTAAAAAATGGTAAACTTATAACAAATTTATTTAAAGTCTAAGTTCTGTTTATTTTACAGTAAATTATATCAAATATCGTAAACTATGAAGAAAATATTAAATATATTTCAATTTTCATTTTACAACATTAAATATTATAGCTTATAAATAAAGTATACCTATTTATGCCAATTAATGAGAAAATTGTTTTGAACTTTTATTTCTCTGGAAAATTAAAACCTAGAATTTAGACTAAAAATTTTGTACAAGTGTTAATAATAATCTAATGCACTGTCAGTATAAATTAGAAAACAATATTTTTATAAATTTATAAAATTAAAATTATAAAAATCTATAAAAATGAAAATATGTTTAAATATCACCTAATTTTGTAGGCCACCTTAAACTAATATTATGAAGACAATGTTGAAATCAATTTGAACACCCATTAAATATGCCATTAACAATATGAAAATGGGATATATAAATATATATTTTTTAGATCAAGTAAAGTTCTAATCCATAATTTTGATTATAACAAAATACGTTATTACTAATATTTTTATCCTTAGTGATATTAGTAAGTTAATATGTAAAAGATCAAGTTAAATGAAATGGTAAAGTGAGAAAATGAACCAATTAAATCAATTGAGCGGTTAAATGATAAATAAAATGAGCAAGTGGTGGAATCAATCATATCAAAACTTAAGCAAATCATTGTGTTCCTTTTTATAACCTTATCTTGATCATTTTAATAAATTAAGAGTTCAACGATTGTATAATCATTTGCTAAATTTGTTTTGATCTTTAAAGAAAACTCATTGACCGTTAAACAAACTTTTTAAGAACTTTTAAAATGATTTTAAATTAAATTTTTGTTAAAGAAATGTGTTTTGGTCTTTGAAAGAAATTAAATTTTTTTAAAAAACTTATTTTTGGACGTATCAATTGACCAATGTAGAGGTGTGATTAACTAATATCTCTTGAAAGTAAGTTAAAATATACATCATAAGGTTGTTCATACATTATTTGATCAATACGATAGAGTGGTCAACCAATGTATTTTGATAGAAATTTTTTTTTCATATATCCTAAGCTTGTGTCGACGTTGGTCCACTAATGTCACTATTACTAACCTAACACCAGAAATTGTTTTTAACAACTATTTTAAATTATTTTTTAGTATAAATAGACCACATATGAGTTATGCAAAGGATGTTGGATAAACAGGAGAGATACTATAAGGGCCTTGAGAGCTCAAGGGTGCATGTGTTTGGTATATAACACTATTGAATATTTGTTCATTTGTGTGAGCAAGAAAAATAGTTTTTAAGTTGTATACTTATTGTAATTGGATAAATTGAACATGATACAATCTGTGAGGATTCCTATAAGATTTGTAAGAAATTAGTCGTAACTCATGGTAAAGCTGGACGACTATTGTATGTAGTGGTTCTTCTTCGCTCATGACAAAAAAGAAACTGTGTAGATTGCTCTTCACTTTTTCGAGGAAGAAAATAATAAATTTAAAAGTAGAACATGAGGAGTGAACATAGACTAATACTTTGTTAAATCACTATAAAGTTTCTTACTCTCTTTATTTATTGTGGTAAATTTTTTATAATTATCATATGTTAATTTTTCATAACATTCAGTAGCTTAAAATAGAAAAACGTAAATAAACAGTTTATCTCGGTCTCATGTGCCACCCAAAACTAACAATATTTTTATAGGTGTAATATGTAGTGTACAAAATAAATATTGAAATATATTTGTAAAATAATGAAAGTCGAGATATATTTTATATATCATTAAAAGGTTAGAATATTTGAAATAATTTATCGAGATATATTTTATATATCATTAAAAGGTTAGAATATTTGAAATAATTTATCAAGATATGTTTTATATATCATTAAAAGGTTAGAATATTTGAAATAATTTATCTTTTATTTTTAAAAAGTTTGTTAAGTTCTTATGCGTAGTAATATTTTGATATAATAGTAAATTAATATTATATCAAAATATTAATTTATAGAATTTTCATAAACACTTTCCTCTTTCGCTTCAATCCTTCTCAAAAGTTTATGCTAATTCTATGCGAAATTGAAATATTCAAATTTTTATAAAAATAGTTTATATTTCGGAACATCATATATAGTGGGTAGAATGTAGTGGGTAGTGGGTACATGAAAATGTATACAAGCTGGTCTATAGTTAATTCTAACTTAAAGAAATAGATTTCTGATATGTTTCAGTCAGTTTAAAAATAATCTCACTATTTTAAAATTTTTATTATATTAAAATTCTGTTGAATTATTATGATAAAAATCGTTTTGTGTTGAGCATCTAATTGAAGCTACGTACTGACTTTCATCAAATTTAGAATTTAACATAATTATTTTATATAATAAAAATATATGAAATTGTTTTTAATTACTTCAAAGCTATATGAAACAATAAAATTGTAAATTAGATTAAATTATGACATGATTATGTTATCTGAACATATTTATATGCGTAATTATTTATGTAGTAATTTTTATTAAAATAATTTGATGGAAAATTAATATAAAGTTCTTTTTAAAAATTTATACTACCAATTTTAATATCATTTAAATGATAAAAATAATAAATCTTGCATCTTTGTTATAACTTTAAGCACTTAAACCCGTCCTTTTACCCTATTTTTATGTTTGTAAAACGGAATATAACTTAATCATCTTCATTTGAAGTTTTGGAACCCCATCTCCATAGTATAGGTACAATTTTATCGAAATACTATTGCTGCTTTGGAGGTTTAATAGCTCCCATGTTACTGCACCCGTAATCATTTAGCTGCTAATACTTTGTAATATAATGTGAGGTAGTATAAAAAGTTTACTTTTAGCTTTACTATTTGCATTCAAATACAAGTTAAATTTCAATTTTTTAATATTAAAAATCATATCAAATCTATTCAAATTTAAGAAATAGAATTATGTGTAAGTCAATTAAGTGTCCCGTTAATACTAACATGATACCTCTTTTTTTTTGTATACACTCTACTGTGAGGCCACTAATTTAATTAGACATAAATTATTAATAATCTTATTTTCTCTAATTTCATTACTCTAACTTATTCTTAATTTTCATGAACCATAAGTGCATGGTTGTCGAAGTAAGTAATAAATCAGTAAGAACCAAGTCGTATCTACAGGAATTATAAGAAAGTTCAAATCTATATTAGCTAACAATATTTGAAATCGCGTTGGGTGAAATTTTGGGAAATTAAAAGCAATGTAAAGAATTATTAAAAACTCAAAGGAATTTCTAAGCAACTACTCAATTCAATGCAATCAAAATAGTTATGAATATAACAAATATATGCAATAACTAATTAAGAAAAGAGTGCAACAATTGACTAATTAAAAGTATTAATGTCAATAAGGAATGATTTTCTCTTAGAGAATGATATTTTTGTCAACTTTAATATTGAGTTAGCTATCCACCATAAATGAACAACCCTAACCTTGTTTGTGAATTTTAAGAGTAATTAATTCCCTTATCTCAAAGGTGAATTAATCTATCCACTCTAGATATCACTTGGTAATCCCTGACTTAAGTTCTTCCTAGAGTTTCTTAAATTTCAAACCCAAACTTTCTATTTTCACCTTTTAAGTTTCTTGTGTCTCCCAACTCACAAGAAAATCCTAGCTGAAATTCCTTCAATCTTCTAGCAAAAACCCTTTTTTCAAAGGTAAATTTATATCAAGCAAACTTCCAATAATCCAAAGTAAGAATAATTAAACCCAAAGAAAATCAATAAGTATATGAATATTTAGTTATGAATTCCAATAATGTTCAATGTTAAAGCATCACCAAAATATCAAATCTTTAAGTTAAGGTTCTAGCCACAAATCATCATGCCAAGCAATCCAAAAGCATAAATTCTAGATAAACTCATGAAGGAATCATATAAAAATGAAGAGCATGGCTCCAAACTATAGTAGAATAACGTGCTCTCCCTTATCCTTGCTTGGCTGCTTTGTTCTTCAGTGGATAGACGTTGCATCCCTTCTTCCAGTGAGTGAAGGCTACATTAGTTGGGCATTACGCCAGTCTTCTTTAGAGGCTGCCTATTCTTCAATCCTATAGGTGGAGGCTACGTGTGTGTGGCAGTAAAGGCTTGCTGCATTAATTTTGCAGTGAATGGAGGATGTGTCGTTGGAGTGAAGGCAGGCTTTATTGTCTTGCAGTTGAGTGGATGTTTTGTGCGTGACTGGAGGCTGCTATTTTTGAGTGGAGTGGAGTGGCGGCTATGTTGTTGGAGTGAAGTGGAGGCTGCATTAGTGGAGGGGTCTGTGTAGTTTTCGTTTTTATGGAGGCTTGCTGTAAGGTGAATGGGTGGAGGGTTATATCCGAAAGTCCCCACTGCTGCGTTGGTGAGTGAGTGTTTTTAAAACTATTCTCCACTTTTCTTTTCTTTTTTTTACAAACCCCCTCTACGCAGTGTTTTTTCTCTTTTAAAAACATTGAACCGTCCTTTTGCTTTCTTGCGTTTCATACATGCATAATCCTCAATTTGCTATAGGTGTGTTGCGCTTTGTGCATGTAGTGCTGTCAGTTTTTCCTACCCTCTCCCAGCTGCTTGTCCATACGCTTGAAGCATTGGCCATTCTTCCAAATTGCTATCTTTTTGCTCCATTGTTTCAAAAAATTCCTAACACTCAAAATGTAATATAAAAACAACAATCTAGCATAATATTTATCCCAAAATACTACACAATTCTCCCACATTAATGCATTAAATAAAAGCTTATCAGTATCTCTATCATTAATTAACACTAATAAATTATAATAAACCTTAATTAATATTAATAGACTGTAATTTAACATTAACTCTAAATAAGCTTAATTAAAACTAAATAATCTTAGTTTAACATTTATCATAATTTTTAAAAGAATCCTAATTTCTAAAATTCCCAATTTGTCTTCCCCATTTCATATGATCTTAGTCGTATTTCTTCCCTATCTAAGATGAGCAAAGCTTTTATCACCAAGCTTGGCCACCATGAGGAGACATATATACTTGTTCTCCCTAGTTAATAGGAATTTGTTTGTTGAAGAACCATAAAACACAGCTATGTTATGGCCGAATGCTGATGTTTGTATGTCTCTGACAAGTATTTGTTGGTTCTATCATCTATCAACTTCTCTAGATTGTTTTGACGAGTAGCCTTCAGATATCTAAAGTTTCACCGATGATTGGTAAACCTTTCGTAGGATCTCAGTGATCGAACATCGAAGAACGATGGAGGATGCAGTTACAATGGCCCCAGGACTGTTGAAGATTAGTGAGTTAGAAAGATAAGTTTTATTTACAGTTTACAACAGGCAAGGTGGAGCTAAGGTAGTGAACATATGCAGGGAAAGGATGCACCAAGTGGTGGTGAAGGAGACGGAGAAAAGTGAGACAAGCAATAGTGGTGGAAGTGTAGGGATTGAGCTATTAGGAGAGGGTGATGAAAAGTTGTTTTGTCAAGATGGTTAAGGAAGTGAATGGCAGTGGATGTGAGGGAGAGGTGGAGTTAGGAGAAGTTAGATTGAAAAATTTAGAAATTATGGTTTTCTTTTGTTAAATTAGGGTTAATATGAAATTAGATTTAGATCATTTTATTTAGGGTTAATGTTAAATTAGAGTTTATTAATGTTAGTTAAGGTTTGTTATGATTTATTAGTGTTAACTAGAATTAAGGTGAACTAATATAATTTTATAGTAAATTAAAATGAGTAATTCTCACGCAAAATGTTAAACTTATATAAATAATAAAAATAAAAATATATATTATACCAGTTGAGGTAATATTTGTCTGATAAAAACATAAACCAATTTTATTAGGTTTGTGGACGGATTGCCATTCAATAATAAATCATAACCACGTTAGGCTTATTATTATTTTAAGCTCAATAAATATGTCAGTCTTATAAATATAAAGAAAATACCATCATTAATTCATAAAAATAAATATTTATTAATTAATATCTCAATTAACCTAATTTTCATCAATCAACTATATTTCATAAGTTAAAAAATATAAAATAAAACATGATTCAATATTTATCAGATAATAACGCTAGATGAAATTATACAAAATTGCGCTCAAATATGCCAGTTCCTCGCTCTTTTGGGTTCCTCATTAGTTAACTCTAAAAGAGTAATGTACATAATATGAAAAAAATAAAATAAAATAAAGTAAAAACCTTACTCCTTTATCATCATATGAACAAAATCGTATCGACTATGTAACTTATATAGCTTTATACAATCAATGAGAACTTGTAAAAAAAGACAATCATACTTTGCACACTTACAAATAGCAGTAGTAACTGATCTTAAAAACAATCACACAGGATCCTACACTTATTCAAGGTAAGCATTAGATATTCACCCCAACTAATAAATTGATTTATGCCTTTTTGTTTAGTTTCAGATATGCGTCTCTTACAACATATTAGTTTACGCTCCATTTGAATGTTCATATCGAACAACAAATTAATTTATACCCTTATTTAGTTCTAAAAATTTGCTCTGAAAAATTAATTAATTTTTTTTCAATCTAGCCTTAAATGTCACTCTCCACCAACCCTCAAACTATACTTACATCACAAATAAATCACACTTGTAAATTTAAACTTTAACATTCTAAACAATATTACGAGCATAGAATTCACCCAAGATCATCTATGACATAATTGATTCAACACCTTTAAACCATAAGATTCACGCTATAAAGAAAAGAGAGAAATACTAACCTTGATCTTTGCTCAATATGTGTAATCCTTTTTCTGATTGCAAATACCTTTTCTACACAAACCTTTATCCACTCTCACCTTCTTCCTTTCTTTGTTATTTTCAATGGTGCAAGAACGTATGTATTTTGATAAATTTTCGCTTACATTGACAGAAGAGAGAGAGGGAAGGGTTTTATTAATTAACCATAGTGATTTTATTTTTTTTACAAGCCTAATAACTATCATTTTGGGTCCACTTCATTTTAGAATCAAATAAAGTATTGTGGGTCACACTTTTTTATTATTAAATTAATTTAACAATCTCCCACTTGGATCATTTTATGACTTGATAATCCAACAACACAAGTGTACACCATATATCGAATTTATCAAGCCATCAAACTTAAATGAATTGAAATGATGGGATCATGGTGATCATAAATTATCTAACAACATGATTTCTTATAAGTATCACACAATTAACTCAACTTAAATTAATTGTAATTGAGAGCCATTGTAATTCTCAACTTTAATATTTTCTCAAAATATAATTCGTCATCATAATAAAACAATGCGTGTACACAACATAATGTGACAACTAATAAAGAAGCAAAAATATATCATTAATTGAATTCACAAGTGTCAAAACAACAATAGCAAATATCCAAACCTATATACATACATAGCATGACCTCATGTTAACAAGGACTTATCTATAACATCCATTCTTTCATGTTTTAGGTGGTAGTCCTTTAGTTAACATATTCGCTACCATTAGATCAGTTTTAATATGCTCAATTAATACTTTATATTTTTACACTTCTTCTTTGACTGAAAAGTATTTCAAATTCATGTGTTTAGCACCCTTAGAATACTTAGAATTACAGTTTCCTATCGATAATACCTATCCCTAAGACAAAGTTCGACAACCACAATGCTTGATAATGACCTCAAAGCATGCCACAAATTTGACCTCCATAGTGGAAGTAGCAATGACAAACTATTTTCAACTCTTCCAAGAAATTGTCCCTCCTACTAGTTGGAATAGATAACAAAAGGTAGATTTCCTTAAGTCTACATAATTAGCATAGTCTAAATCTAAATAATCGATCACTTCTAAGTGATTTGATTTCCTGTACGTGAACATGTAATCCTTACTATCTTGTAAATACCTAATAACTTTCCTTGTAGCTTTCTAGTGGTTCAATTCGGGATTACTTCGATATTAGCCTAGCATTCCAACAAAAAACTGATATCCAGTCGAGTACAATTCTGAATATACGTCAAACTCCCAACTATATATGCATAGGGAATAAATTCCATTTCATTTCATTCCAAATCATTCTTGGAACATTCCATTTCACTAAATTTATCCCCTGTTTGAATTGGACCTACCCTTATTGAGCATTTTTCATCATAAATCTCTCTAATACTTTACTAATATATCCTTTCTGAGATAACCCTGTCAATCCTTACATCCTGTCACATAATATTTCTATTCCAATCATATAAGATGCCTCACTCATATCTTTCATTTCAAAGTTATTAGAGATAAATTTCTTTACATCATGTAACAATCCCAAATCATTAGTAGCCAAAAGAATATGATCAGCATACAGTACCAAAATAATGAACTTGCTTCCACTGACGTTCATAGAGATACACCTATCAACAGTAACCATAAGAGTTAATGGTATCGTTGAACTTAAGATACCACTGTCGAGAAGCTTGTTTCAATCCATATATTGACTTCTTTAATTTGCACACTTATTTTCCTTTTCTACGATTAGAAAATCTTCCGATTGGTCCATATAAATTTCTTCTTCTAAGTTACCATTTAGAAATTACATTCATTTGGCGAAGCTCTAAATCATAGTGAGCTACCAATGTCATAATATTTCTTAAAGATTCCTTCTTTGAAATTAGAAAGAAGGTCTCTTTAAAGTCAATGCCATCCTTTTGAATATAACCTTTGGCTATAAGTTTAACTTTGTACCTTTCAATATTACCTTTCGAGTCCTTTTTGGTCTTAAAAACTCATTTACAACCCACTTGCTTTGAGCCTTTAGGTAACTCAACTAGTTCCCAGACTTGACTATCATCTATAGATTTTAACTCTTCTTTCATAATATTGAGCTTCTTCTCAGAATTGTTACATTTTATGGTTTCTTTAAATGAGTCTGGATTCTTATCAATGCTCAAGCCACACTCATGCTCAAGTGAATATACCACATAATCATTTGATATAATTGGTCTTTTCTCCCTTATAAACCTTCACAATACTATTTCATGTGGTATCAGTTGATCATTTGTGACTTGCACATTATTTAATGGCTCATTATTGACATTCTCTTCTTGTGGGTTTGGATTATTAACTTGTTTCGTGACTGTGATATAATAAGAGGAATAACAACTTGAGAAGAGACACTTAGTAAAGGATTTTCCACCTGAATCCCTTGAATATCTACCTTTTATGGTTCCCCACTCCCACTTATTTGTCCATTTTCAATGAACCTAGCATTACCAAACTTAACTATTCTTGTACCATGATTAGGATAATAAAATATATACCCTTTGGACTATTTTGGATAATTGATTAAGTAACCATTAGTGGTTCTTACATCAAGTTTCCTTTCACGAGGATTATAAATCCTTATTTCGACTGGGCAACCCCAAGCATGCAGGTGCCTTAGGCTAGGTTTCCTATATGTCCACAATTCATAAGGTGTCACGCGAACTGCTTTACTTGGAACCTTATTAAGTAGATATGTAGCTAACGTTAATGCATACATCCATAAAGATAAACGTACATTCATGTAACTTAACAGACTCCTAATATATCATCAGAGTACGATTTTACCTTTCAGTCACATCATTTTGTTATAGTGTACCAGGCATTATATAATGTGCATAAATGCCCTAACTTTGAAGAAATTTTGCAAATGGATTTGGACATTGTCCATTCTCATCATATTTACCATAATATTCATAACCTCTATTAGACCTTATGACTTTCACTATTCTATCTAACTATCTTTCTTTCTCACTAATGAACACCTCAAGAATGTCGACTGATTGAGACTTTTCATACAGTAAAAAGAGATAACAATAATGTTTATGATCATTAATAAAGGTGATAAAATAATTTTCACCGCCCAAAGATGGAATGTGAAATGGACCACATATATCAGTGTGTATTAACTCAAGTAACTTAGTACTTCTTATAGCTGAAGATATATGTTTGGATTGCTTACCTTTAATGCAATCCACACACACATCCCAGTTAGCAAAATCTAGTTAAAGTAAGATTTCACTTTTCACTAACTCCATCACCCTTTCTCTAGATATATGACCTAACCTTTAATGCCAAAAGTAAGCAGAGTGTTCATAATGTGCACTATGTTTATTACCAATATTATGTTCAACATGAAACAAGGATTCAGAATAATTAACATCAAGGTTGAAATGATATAAACCATCCATTAATGTACTAGAACCATAATAATATTGTCGTTTATACAAAGAAAAATATTGTTTACAACAATGAAATTAAAACTTATCTTATCCAACTTACTAACAAAAACTAAATTTCTAGCACATTTAAGAACATAAAGACACTTTTCAAGATCTAGATTACAACCAATGTCTAAGATCAATCTATACATCCCTATTCCTTCTATTTATGCCTTCATTATGTTACCCACAAACAATAACTCTTTAATTCTATTTATGGTTTTGATTGAAAGGAATCTCTGCGTAATATGTAACTCATGAGTAGTTGCACCTGAATTTAACCACTAGGTATTATTGGAAACCTCAATAAGATTTGATTCAAAACATACTGAAATATAGTATTTACCTTTCTTTTGGAATCAAGCCTTTCTCTTAAGGCAATCTTTCTTGAGGTGGCCAGCTTTCTTGCAGAAGAAACAACACTGCTCTTTATATATTTGGCCCTCATTAACCTTCATTAGGCCTTGTCCTTCTTATTGCTCTTCTTTCTTGGCTTTCCCTTTCTACTACTAGCTTCTTTGTGTACTGTAAGATGAACAGAGTGTTCCTTCATTTTCTTTAATGTCCCATCCTCCTGCACCAATATGGCCTTGATTTCTTGAAAATTCTATTTTTCCTTCAGAGTGTTATAATTCACTTGGAACTAACCAAATTCAGGAGGAAGTGACTTGTGATGAACTATACTAGGAAGATTCACTCACATCCATGCCCATTGATTTCAGCTTTGCAGCCAAAATTGACATGCCTATCATCTGATCATGGATAGGTTGAGACTAGTCAAACTTCTTGGTCGTCAATTCACTCATCAAGCTTTCTACAATAGACTTGTCAGTTATGTCCATTGTGAGTACTCTTTGATTTTCATTATAAATTTCCTTGCAATGTCCGTATGAGGCATTGATGGCCTAACATTTTCAGCCATTGTTAATCGCATCAAGTTTAGACTCAACCTATTAGACTTTTCCCAAGCCTTAAAATATGTCCTTTCAGCTTATGTTCTAGACTTAGTAATGATTGTGATTTTCTCAGCAACTAACGTCAGGTCCTTATCCATGACATCCAACTAGAATTGGATTTACTCAAACCAATTGATATAGTCTAGCTCATTAATTTTGATCAAACCATTGCTCATAGCTAACAAATTATTAAAAATTATAAACGTAAAAACAAACTCACACATTAATGTCTTGAGTACAATTAATAGATTCAGACAATAGTAATCTTTTATATATATATAAGTTCACCTTTGGGTGATACTTAAAAACATATCCTTAATCTATAATGATGCTAACAACATATATATACACACTTTGATAGACAATTAATCATACTCATTCTAGTATGCATGTTATCTTTGGATATATAAACATATTCACTAAGTAGGTCGATAAGTCTCTTTAATGTTGTTAATTATTAGCAATGATCCACCTTTGGGTGATCTCCTAGCATTATAGTTAATAATCTCAATTGTTCAGTTCATCTATTATGTCATTTATTAGCATCATATAACACAATTGAAAGAATGCATAATTAAATGTATAAATATCTTTTCAAGCAAGGTCGCTTTGGTAACTAATAAGCTTTTATATAATAAACATTTAATTAAGTATAAATAAAATTTGGAATTTAATTATAATGTTGGGAAACTCATATTGTAAAATCCAAAATTAACTGTCTTCAAATGCATATTTGTTTGTTACCAAGATCAAAAAATAATTGGTTGTATACATATTCATTTAGTGCCAAAAGACTAAAACCTAATTGATTCCATGCTTTAACATGTAAATTTACCCTTTAATTTTTCATACGGAACTCACGATGTCCATAAATTTTAACACCAGAATGATTCTACTTTACAACCACAAAATCAAAAGTCCTCTTATAGTAGGCCCTATGAAACATTGACTTTTATTTCACTTTTTGTTTTCCAAAAATCATGCAAATTGCAATAAGCAAGTAATACAAACATAAAACCAAAGTTTTTGATGGTGAATCCCATTAAAATTTTCTTAAACTTTGTTTTCTCTCTAGCTTTGTTCTTTTGAAAGGCTTAACTAGTCAAACCTCAATTAATGCATATAAGTAACCATTTGATTTTCAACATCAAATCATGATGCCCACACATTCTTTAACATGCATAGAACCAAGAACATATGCAATCTTTTATTTTAAAAAAGGAATCATGTTTTCAAAGCTTTATTCTTTCAAAACTTAACACCAATCTTTTTGCTTTTAAAAATTTATGCATATTGCAGTAAAAAGATTAATGCATGATGGACCCCATAAAAAACCTTTTCTTTAACCCTTTGTTTCCATAAAGAACTATGCTTTAAAACTTCAAACATAAAGACTTTTGAAGAGAGGCCCCACACATACATTATGTTTTTTCTAGAAACTTGAAATCTAAACAATTTCTTATAACTATAAGCCCATAAATATGACATTATGATCCCACTAGAGTCTTTAGGAAACAAGCCTTTCAGTGTGTATTTGTTTAAAAATCCGATCTCAATTCAAAAACAAACAGACATCCGTAAGACAATAACCCTATAGCCTTGCAATCCCTGACTTTATAAGGGATCATTCAATTAATTAACTCAAACCCAATCAACAAACCAAAGAAATCAAGAAACAATATGGCTTAGATTGAGAGATTATAGCTGAAGCAATACATAATTTTTCTCTAACTATAAATCTATATTAGTCACTACCATGAATTTTAGGGTTAACTCTAATGTAGATCAAAGTGCCATGATCTGCGCTAATACCACATGTAAATTTAAACTTTAACATTCGAAGCAATATTTCAAACATAGAATTCACCTAAGATCATCTATTACACAATTGATTCACACTTTCAAACCCTAAGATCGATGCTATAGAGAAAAGAGAAAAATAGTAACCTTGATCTTTGCTCCGTATGTGTAATCCTTGTTCTGATCATAAACACCTTTTCTACACAAAAGTTTTATCCACTCTCACCTTCTTTCTTTCTTTGTTCTTTTCAATGGTGCAAGAACATATTATTTTGATAATTTTTTGCTTAAATTGACATAAGGGAGAGGGAAGGGTTTTATTAACTGACCATAATGATTCTAATTTTGTTTACAAGCCCAATAATCATTATTTTGAACCCACTTCATATTAGAATTAAATAAAGTAATATGGGCCACACTTTACGATTGTTAAGTTAATCTAACCACACTTGCACACCTTATATGCGTCAAAACAATTATATCATGTATTTAATAGCCACAACATATGTCAATTATAGACAAGACATTGTTCATTTATGATGTCTCTATATACCTAAAACATGCTCAACATATGGTGACCTTGTGTGTCAATTATAATACTTGATTACACTTGGAATCATGAGTAGAAGTTTTCAATCCCCTCAATTAATCAAAGCCCTAATTTATTGTATCCCCTTCTAGGAGCTTTTCAAGTTTAACCTAATTTTAATTAATCAAGGGCATGCAAACATTTATTGATACACAAGACAACAATCAATAACAATTAAACTAACAAAAATACATCTTATATACTCCAATTAATATATCCTACAGGTGCATCTATGAAAAGTACTTTAATCTCCTTTTTGAAATAATTAACTCGATACTCTCTCAAATTTGGTAGATCTAAGAAGATCCACTAGAAATGTTGTAATTCCTCTTATAATGGCTATCTCTCGTGTCAATTCCCCTTTTTCTTTCCTTTTTTGTCACTCATTTCTCTTAAACCCTAAAAAATTGTCAAAAGAACCTTTTCTTTATAAAAAGAGAGTTTATGAGATATGACTAGCATAACACATTGTTTGCCTAAATAGAATTTTTTTACAAAATATAAAGTCGCCATTGGTCAAGTAGGCTTAAGAAAACGTTTAAGTCAAATTCAACTAGATCTTACTTAACCTGAAATTTCAAGGGAAGTTTAATTTGATTTAATTTCATATCAAATTTGGACTTAGGAAAAAATTAAAATTTGGATAGGAATTTATCAAACAAGTTCGAAAAGGTCTCGAATTTGAATTTTTATCTGAAACCTGATCAAGCTCACTTGTTTAAGGCTCAATCGAACTTTGAATTAGTTGTAGGCCTCATGAGGTTCAAACTTGACTTATCCATTATCATCATTAGTAATAGGGGTTTGACTAGATGATAACAATTCTAAGTATATTCTTTAATAATTCCAATGTGATATTCCTATTAAATGTAATGTCTAAAATATTGAATAATATTTAATAATAGTAACAAATTGAATTAACATATTTGTTCACAAATTTTTCTTCCTTCCTCAAATGGTGTAACCAAAATTAATCAATCATATATCTTCTAAATGTCTAATGTCAATCTTTGACTTGAATAATTCCAATGCGATACTCCTATTAAATGTAATGTCTAAAATATTGAACAATATTTAATAATAGTAACAAATTGAATTAACATGTTTGTTCACAAATTTTTCTTCCTTCCTTAAATTGTGTAACCATAATAAATTAATCATATATCTTCTAAATGTATAATGTTAATCTTTGACTTCAATAAAAATATTAACAATCTTTTTAAAGTGTTAAATTTCATTAAATCTTTAGAGTACATTAATTCATAAAACTTACAACCTCAATAATTTAGATGCCAAAGATTGAATCTTATTTCCTTTAAAAAAATTCCTCCTGTAGATGAAAATTGGCATGCAAGATATGGAAAGGTGATGCCAATTCAATCTCAATCACAGACCTAAATTGTTGGACCCCGTTTTTGAAGTCCAACTATCACTCTGATACCAAAAGATGTTGGCCCCAGGTCTCGATCCCAATCCTGAGGTTCGATTCAGGCAATTGTGTGAGCATGGTGCGAAAGGAAAGTTGAAAGCATTCAATTTGTAAGGAATTTCAGTATGGTAGCAGAGGTGGGTTTGCCGCGGCGATGCAATTGTTTCACCGCGACGAAACCATGGAGTTATCTCCATAGATCTGTCTGGAGAAGTTCACCGCGGTGAACTTTTGGTTTCCCTGCAGCGAAGTCTCCATATTAAAGCCAAGCACCCTTGGGACAATTATGTTGCGGTGAACTTTGGCTTCGCCACTGTGAACTCCCGAGATCCTGCACGAAAATCCCTAGGAAAAATTACGCCGTGGCAAAAGCCTAGCTTCACCGTGGTGAAGTTACAATTCTAATTCACAACTCATAACTCAAAATGTCATTATATAAAACATATCAAAATCATCAAAGCATGACACTCATTCTTGCATCATAACTTGACAAATTAAAATGAAAATGCACAAACAAATGGCTTAAGAGTTATGTGGAAGTTTACACCATGAAAAAAAATGAGTCCATTTTTGGATCTTATATGTCACAAGCGGGTAGTCGGGAGAAGATTTTAGGTCAATGTACATGTGACTAACGAAACGGTTTCTCTCTTGCCCAAACACAAGCAATTCTATGCTCAATTTAATAAATCACATATTCATATTCTCATGCTTCTTATACTCTTTCTTATTTCAATTATATCAAAATGTCATACATTTTTCAAGGCAGGCATAAAACACATCATACAACTCGATTCGGCTTGCAATTGGCCTTGCTCTGAAATTAGCCAACATACAACTCGATTCGGCTTAGCTCAATGTCACCTTTAGTTTGGCTAACTCATTCAATAAAGGAAAATATACTATCTCCACATGTGCCATAGTAGATTTCCTACTCAATGCATCTGCTACTATATTAGCTTTTCCGGGGAAGTAATCTATCATCATATCATAATCCTTCAGTAGCTCTAACCACCTTCTCTATCTCATATTCAACTCTTTCTGGATCATCAAATACTTGAGACTCTTGTGTTCTGTAAATACCATAGTGGTGA
>JANSVB020047900.1:0-16921 GCA_025504935.2 Erythroxylum haughtii
TTTTTTTTCATATATATATATATATATATATATAATTTCAATATAATTGATCCCAAAGCACAATTTCAATATAATTGAACAACAATGTTTTTGTAGTTAGTTTATAAATTTGTGAAAAATATAAGAATATTGTTCAAAAAAAGGAAAAGCTTTATGACTTTGAAAATATGTTTTAATTCATGTCCTAACTATTTCATTAAAACAAGTTTAATTAAAATTTGTAGTATCCAATATTTTTTATTGATATTTAGTGAGATTTTTTTAGCTAATAGTATATAAAATCTTTTCTCATTAGAAAAACATACTAATTTTGTTATTTTCGTGACAATATTTGAAATATTTTCTATTATTCATGAGCTTATTTTGGTGATTATACAATATTTAGTGATTAATCAGAAGTTTATATAATTTTATTTCAAAAATAAATTTAAATTTTTTAAACTTTTTAATCAAAACTATATTTAAATAGATTATTTTAGCATTATTTAAATTTCTATAATTTAATTAGATTTAAATTTTATTTTAATATAAATTTAATATAAATTTTTTGTTCTAACCATATTTTCCATCATGCACCTATAATTTTAACAATGATGAAATATGACCTAATCAATGAAATACAATACTTTAGTTACCAAACCATGTGTGTTTGAGAGTTGTTGACTATTATATATATAATAGTATGATTTCCAAGAGTTACATATCAAATTGTCATGGATTAAAAAATTTCAAAGTCAAGTATTAAAGTTATTACATTTGTATTATCACATAGATAACTACAAAAGAACATATAAATTTATACAGTATTTGCATAATATCAGCTACAATTAGTCAAATATGTGAAGAAATTGTTGGGAAAGAAACTAATATCTTCAATGGAGTTTATTGAGTCTCTGTCCTGCATAAGCAATTCTTCAACGAGTGATTCGATCCAAGTTTTGCCTCCAAACTTGTTAGCATCAGATCTTTGCGTGATATGTTCAGGTGCAGCAGTAGATAAAGAATTAAAAAATAGGCATATAGCTTCATCAATGGGTATTATTGTTGTGTTATATTTAGGTACAATAGTAGAAGAATTAAAAATCGGCCATGTAGCTCCATTAATGTGTGTTGCTATTGTTGTTCCAGTATTGTCAATGTTGTTTATGTTCACTATTTCAAGAGTTGGTTCTACAAGTAGTGTATTAGAACACTGTGAAGTTCCAAAATTGCAGATTGTTTGAGAGTCAAAGGGTTTTGCTTTAGTAATGTTGTCCGTCTGTTCCAAGCTTGGTAATGTTGTTTCAAGATCTTGAAGCAGCTCATCAAATTTAAACGAGATATTCCATCCATCAACATCAACATGGACATCAACATCACATGCAACAGCACTAGTGGTGGAAGAAGGAAATACGACATCAGCTCCATCAACTTGTCTGGTTGCAGAATTTGGGTAATTAATCTTTATAAAACCAAATATGTCTTCTTCAAGTAGAGATGAGGGTTTCGGGGCTTCTTCAACAATATCGTTGTTGTTCCTCTTGTTTTGGAGTTTTGTATCAGTAATGTCTTTTGTTTCTTCCGCCTTTCTCTTCCAAGACTTTGACCCTCCCACCATCATTCCTCCTGTTGTTGCTGTTTGTCTCCAGGGCAACCAATCCTCCTGTTGTGTAGGTGCAGCAATGTTTCTCTCTCTAACAGCAATAGGTTGGTTGTTTCTCAATCTACAGAGGATGGTGTTGTTATTGACTCCCTTCAAAGATAAACTGTACTCGTGCAAAATCCAGTGACCATTGTGAACTGAAGTAAGATTCTCCTTGATCCAGTGACTTCGATCATTTGTTTACCAACTTTAGCCTTAACGAGGATAGAGGTTGTTGAAATATAAATGTAGATAGTTATTTAATATTAATTAAGGGAAGTTTTTTTTCTTTTGTTATAACAGAATGCTTAGCTGGACACTTAGCAGAGAGTCGCATCTGTAGTTGGCTTTGTATATAAATTTTCTTTGCATTTGTTAAAAAAAATTTAACAAAAAATGAATGATAGCTCTTTCATTCACAAAAACTATCTCTTATCTGTTCTTCACATCCGAACATGGTATCAAAGCCAAATGATTAAGATTTACGTGAAATATTGAATTCGTTTATTACTGTGTGGAATTTTGTTGACTATTCGTATATCAGGAGTTGATTGCAGTTAGTTTTAGTTGAGTCATTTGAGAAATGACAGATTCACGAACATGTGCAGGAAGGAATGAATTTCAGGAGGAAGATCCTTATTGACTACACAATTCAGATCATCCAAGATTGGTGCTAGTAACATCGCCATTGACTGGATCAAATTACATGAGTTGGAGTTTTTCAATAATGAATTTGTTGGAAGCAAAGGATAAGTTAGGGTTTATTGGTGGTTCTTTGACTGTACCAGTGAATGATGCAGAGTATAAAAGATGGAGGAAGGTTGATTGTATGATAAAGGAATGGATTTTGAATTCTATTCAGAAGGAACTTGTAGATGCTTTTATCCACAGTACTAATTCCAAAATTCTCTGGGATAGAATAGAAGAAAGGTTTGGGGATAAGAATAATAGTCCTAAAATCTATCAAATATAAAGAGAGACCAGTGTTACGGAACAAAGAAATAATTCTCTGACTGTATATTTTAACAAAATGGCAAAATGTTGGGATGAGATGAATCGGTTGGAACCGATGCCAATGTGTAAATTTAGTGGCTACAAGTGTGAACAAAACAAGAAACTAAAAGCAACAGAAATGAAGCATAGAGTGTTAGAATTCTTCATGGGACTTAATCAATCTTTTGATCATATTAGAAGCCAGATCTTAGCATCCGATTCTTTACCTAGTATTAATAAGGTATACTCTACGGTTGCAAGAGTTGAAAGGCAGAGACACATACAAATGCAAAATACTGAGTCAACAGTAAACAGTGCTATGTTTGTTAGAGGCAGTAATGTTGGCAAAGGAAGTTTTTAAAAAAGGAATAATAAAAAGAAAGTGGATAAATATTGTGATCATTGCAATATGGAGGTGTATGAGAGGGACTCTTGTTTTAAAATTCATGATTATCCGGATTGGTGGAAGGAATTGAAACAAAAGAGGGGAGTTCAAGCAGATAGAAAGGAAAAACAGGTTCACTTGACAGAAGTTCCTTTTGATGAGAATTCAAAACAGATAAATAATGTAGATATTACAATGCTTATTCAACAAGAGCTTTCGAAGATCCTGAAAGGCAAAAAGATTGTTGATACAAAATGCATGAATTTGTAAATATTGAGCATGTAGGTATGCTGCTAGTGAATTCACATATGAATGTGCCCGTGTATGCAAAATGTGATGACTGGATAATTGACACTGGTGCTTCCACACATATATGCACAAGGAAAGAATGATTTCAGAACTTGTTTGAAGTTACAAAACCTACTAAAGTGCATTTACCAAATAGAGTGGTTGTTGATGTCAAGTATAAAGGATATGTGGCGTTGAGCAATAATTTGATGTTGAATAATGAGTTATTTGTTCCTAGTTTTAGTCACAACTTGATTTCAGTAAGTAAACTGGTTAAGTCTACACCAGTAATGCTTAAATGTTATTCCACTCACTGCGATTTACAGGACCTCTCGACTAACAACAAGATTGTTTTTGGAGAAGTAAAGGACAATTTGTATGTCATCAAAGGAGACACATTCATAAGTAAGGAGAAATGTGATTTGTTTTGCAAGGATTCAAGTACTGTAAATAGAAGCAATGGTGAAACTACTTGTGTGATAAATAAGACAGTAGTAGTCAAATGTGATGTTTTGCATAAAAGGCTAGGTCATCCATCTAATTTTGTAATGCAGAAGTTTTCATGTTGTAATGGTTTACAGAAAATTGTTACAAACATGAGTTGCGAAATTTGTTCAATGGCCAAACAAACTAGACTCAGTTTTCCAATCAGTGATAGCGAATGTTTTAAAATTTTTGACATAATACATGTGGATGTATGTGGTCCTTATACTCGGGCATCTTTGGCTGGAGCACATTATTTTCTCACGATTGTAAATGAATATAGGAAGAGCACATGGACTTTTCTTATGGCTTGAAAGTTACAAGTAAGTTATATCCTAAAGGTTTTCTTTGCTATAGTGAAAACTCAATTTTCTAGCAATATAAAGATTATGAGATATGACAATGATGCATAGTTTTTAAGTAATGCAACTCAAGATTTGTTGAAAGAATGAGGTATTCATCATCAAAGCAGTTTTCCATATACTCCTCAACAGAATGGGACAGTAGAGAGAAAGCATAGACATAGTTTGCTAAGGAAAATTTGGGGTGATAATATCTTACATGCTACTTATTGCATAAATAGATGTCCTTTCGCATCTCTAAAATGGAAGACACCTTGTGAATTGTTGTCAGATAAGGAGCCCAACTATGATATTATTAAATCTTTTGGTTGTTTTTGTTTCTTTATAGATTAGTGGCCACAGAAAGATAAATTTGCAGCTAAAGCCAGATGATGCATATACTTGGGACATTAGATGGGACAGAAAGGTTACAAGCTATATAATATTGAAAGTAAAATTTATGTTACTGCTAGAGATTTTGTTTTCCAAGAAGAAAATTTTCCTTTTCTCTATGGTTTAGAAAATTCACAGCAGTTGCAACAAAATGGAGTTATGCAAGTTCCAATTTCAAATCAACCAAGAGATGTAGATTTAACAATGCATGATGCAAATGAACCAAAACCAGTGGAAGATTTTAGTTCTGCAGATTCAGACACAACCTTAATGGACCTGTCAGAATCGATGCAAATATCAACAGAGATCAAAAGAAGTTCAAGACCAAGAAACGCACCTTCTTGGTTAAATTATTTTGTAACAAACACTGTTACTAAAAATCAGTCAGGACAGAGGACCATTATAGTGAAGCAGCCCACTGGCTATACTCCTATGGTTTATGCTTTCATAGATCCTACGAATTTTATTCAGAATATAAATGTTTTCTGGCAGAGGTTGATTAATGATTTTGTAACAAACACTGTTAATAAAAATTAGTTAGGACAGAGGACCATTATAGTGAAGCAGCCCACTGGCTATACTCCTATGGTTTATGTTTTCATAGATCCTACGAATCTTTATTCAGAATATAAATGTTTTCTGGCAGAGGTTGATAAGATTAATGATCCTTTGTCTTATTTAGAAGCTAAAGGAAAACCTCAATAGGAGAGTGCCATGAAACAGGAGTTGAAAGCCTTAGAGGATAATCAAACATGGGAACTAGTAAAGTTACATTCAGGTAAGTCGGCTATAAGATCCAAGTGATTTTTTAAGACGAAATTACATCCTAATGGGTCAGTTGATAAATATAAGGCAAGATTGGTGGCCAAAGGGTATAATCAAGTGGAGGGTGAAGATTATATAGATAGCTTTTCTACAGTAGTTAAAATAGTTATTGTGAGAATTGTTTTAGCTTTGGCTTCTGCAAAACAATGGATTCTTCATCAAATAGACATTAATAATGCTTTGTTACACAGTTTTATTGATGAAGAATTATACATATTGCCTCTTGATGTTTAAGATAAGGTGAAGAAAGGGGAAGTATGTAGGTTAAAGAGGTCTATTTATGGTTTGAAACAGGCCTCAAAACAATGGAATGTTGAATTGACTACTACATTGCTAGATTTTAGTTTTAAACAATCAGTTCATGACAACTGTTTGTTTGTATATTATGAAGAGGCAGAATTTGTGGTAGTGCTTGTCTATGTTGATGATATGCTGTTGACTGGTACTTCAGAACAGGTGGTTAATGCTTTAAAGTCTTTTCTAGATCGAAAGTTTACTATAAAGAACTTAGGACCAACTATATATTTTATTGGATTGGAAATTACAAGGTCCTCTAATGGTATGTGAATCAGAGGAAATATATTATGGAACTCATTTCAGAAGCAGGTTTAATAGGTGCCAAATCAGTTACAACTCCTATGGAAAAACTGACTAAAACTTAGTACTGAATCAAAAGATTTACTTGAGGATGCTCAGAAGTATAGAAGAGTAGTGGGAAGATTGTTGTATCTAGGATTTACAAGACTAGATATTTCTCATGCAGTGCATCAGCTGAGTCAATATGTGGATGCTCCTAGAACAGTTCATTGGAATAGTGCAATGCATGTGTTGAAGTATTTGAAGGGATGTCTTTCGTTGAGATTGTTTTATCCAGTTTCAGCAGATTTTCAACCTGTTATATATAGTGATGCAGACTGGGCAGCATGTATGGAAAGTAGAAGATCTTTGACAGGTTATTGTATTTTTCTTGGGCAATCTCTTGTATCTTGGAATTATAAAAAGCAAGTTACGGTTTCAAGATCGTCAGCAAAGGCAGAATATAGGAGCATGGCTGATGTAGTAACTAAGATTATGTGGATTTCGTTTATTCTTAGAGACTTGGAAGTACAAATTCAACTTTCAGTTTTTCTGAATTACGACAATAAAGCAACTTTACATATATCTACTTATCCTGTTTTCCATGAGAGAACTAAGCACATTGATATTGATTGTCATGTGGTAAGACAACAGACAAAGGAAGGTTTAGTAGAACCAGTACATGTTTCTTCTTCTCTACAAATAGCTGCACCAATGTTCAATAATTTCAAGTTCAAGTTGAGTTTGGTCGATTTTTACCCAAATCCAACTTGAAGGGGGGTTGTTGAAATATAAATGTAAATAGTTATTTAATGTTACTTAAGGGAAGTTTTTTATGTTATAACAGAACGCCTAGCTGGACACTTAGCTGAGAGTCGCATCTGTACTTGGCTTTGTATATAAGTTTTCTTTGTATCTGTAAAAAGTTTTTTTAACTGAAAATGAATGATAGCTCTTTCATTCATAAAAACTATCTCTTATATGTTCTTCACATCTGAACAGAGGTCTTGGCAGCAACCTCATGCCATGTACCCCCACTAGAATCAACACCACGATCGATCCTTGAACCACCAACATATTTCTTTTTCAATGGGGTAAAGAAGTAAAGATCTTTATCAGCACTATCCCCACTATAGTTGTTCCTTATCTCCCATGGCTCTTCTTTACCATATAAATCACAGTCTATCACCAAACCATTCCCCTCGAATTCATAAACGATCTTCTTGAAAAGATAATGACCCAACAAATGGTCATCGCCTGGAAGGAACCTATATCTTGGTGGATATGGCAGCATTAGCTTCTCCATGTTGTCAGAGTTTTTCCTCGTAAACATGACTCAGTGACAAAAATAATAGGTAGAGCTTTCTTTTCTAAAACAAAATAATACATGAGAAAATTGAGGACTTAAACCAAGCGTATATTTATAGAAGAATGGATAACTAGAAGTGGAAACCTTATCTATATGTTAGCTTTTTTCAACAATATATAACGTCGGTAATTACACATGTAAAAACTGACACTTTTTTCTCGATAATTTGGTTGGCTTCACTGTTCAGATTACAAGATTTACTTGGATAATGTAAACTTTTTATATAGTACAATCCACTTTTTATAGATATAAGTTGTCGTTGGCTCTATCTTCATCAATTGCAGTTTTCAGTCAAAACACAGCTGGCTAAAGCAAAAGATCATTTTGAATATATCTCAACTTGATATAGTTACAAATGGTGCAAAAATGGAAACACATGATGACCAATTTCTGCTCTTCTATAAAAAAAACACTTTGGTGACATTTGGAAATTATTTATTATGGAAAACATTGACATTAATAATCTTAGGAATCAAAATTTAAAATAGTTTTCAATTTATATTATAATACGAAAAAAAATTCACATAATAAAAAATATTTTTCCTGTCTATTAGTTGTTTTCATTCTTTAAAATTTGTTTTACATGTTTTTTCAAATTTTCAACACCGTTGTTAAATAATTATTTTTTATTTTCTAATGTTACCGTGCAGGTTAATTTATTTTTACAACATATAAAACATTTCTAGTTTTTATTTTATTTTATCTACTAGGAAGGAAGGATGTGACAACATCGGCTTCGCCACATTGTAAAAGTTTTTCCTCAATAAGACAACTCTTTAACAAAAATAATAGTTAGTTTAATCGAAAATTCTTATCCTGTTTTCCATGAAAGAACTAAGCACAATGACATTGATTGTCATGTGGTTAGACAACAAACAAAGGAAAGTTTAGTAGAACCAGTACATGTTTATTCTTCTCTACAAATAACTGATATATTTACTAAGGCTCTCAATGCACCAATGTTCTATAACTTCAAGTTTAAGTAGAGTTTGGTCGATTTTTACCAAAATCCAACTTGAAGGGGGGATGTTGAAATATAAATGTAAATAGTTATTTAATGTTAGTTAAGGGAAGTTTTTTTTTTCTGTTATAACAAAATGCTTTGTTGGACACTTAGCAGAGAGTCACATATGTACTTGGCTTTATATATAAGTTTTCTTTGTATCGGTAAAAAAAATTTAATTGAAAATGAATGATAGCTCTTTCATTCACAAAAACTATCTCTTATATGTTATTCACATCTGAACAGAGGTCTTGGCGGCAACCTCATGCCATATACCCCCACTAGAATCAATACCACGATTGATCCTCGAACCACCAACAAATTTCTTTTTCAATGGGGTAAAGAAGTAAAGATCTTTATCAGCACTATCCCCACCATAGTTGTTCCATATCTCCCATGGCTCTTCTTTACCATATAAATCACAATCCATCACCAAACCATTCCCCTCGAGTTCATAAACAATCTTCTTGAAAAAATAATGACCCAGCAAATGGTTATCGCCTGGAAGGAACCTATATCCTGGTGGATATGGCAGCATTGGCTTCTCCATGTTGTTAGAGTTTTTCTTCGTAAACATGACTCTGTGGCAAAAATAATAGATAGACCTTTCTTTTCTAAAACAAAATATGACCTGAGAAAATTGAAGACTTAAACCAAGCGTATATTTATAGAAGAATGGATAACTAGAAGTAGAATCCTTATCTATATGTTAGATTTTTTTTGACAATATATAATGTCGATAATTGCACATGTAAATAACTGACACTTTTTTGTTGATAATTCGGTTGGCTCCATTGTTTAGATTACAAGATTTACTTGGATAATGTAAACATTTTATAGTGTCCAGTCCATTTTTTAGAGATATAACTCGTCATTGGCTCTATCTTCATCAATTGTAGTTTTTATTAGAAACACATCTGGCTAATGCAAAATATCGTTTTTAATATGTCTCAACTTTATATAGTTACAAAATGTACAGAAACGGAAACGCATGATGTCCAATTTCTGCTCTTCTTAAAAAAAACACTTTGGTGATATTTGTAAATTATTTATTCTGGAAAACATTGACATTAATAAACTTAGGAATCAAAATTTAAAATAGTTTTCAATTTATATTATAATATGAAACAAAATTTTCATATAATTAAAAATAGTTTTCCTGTCTATTAGTTGTTTTCATTCTTTAAAATTTGTTTTTAATGTTTTTTCAATTTTTCAACACCGTTATTAAATTATTATTATTTTTCTAATGTTACCATGCAGGTTAATTTATTTTTACAGCTTATAAAACATTTCTAGTTTTTTATTTTATTTTATCTACCAGGAAGGAAGGATGTGGCAGCATCGACTTAGCCACATTATCAGAGTTTTTTTTAATAAGATGGCTCTTTAACAAAAATAATAGTTAGTTTAATTGAATATTCTTATCCTGTTTTTCATTAGAGAACTAAGCACATTGACATTGATTGTTAAGTGGTTAGACAATAGACAAATGAAGGTTTAGTAGAACTAGTACATGTTTCTTCTTCTCTACAAATAGTTGATATATTTACCCAGGCTCTCAATGCACCAATGTTCAATAATTTCAAGTTCAAGTTGGGTTTGGTCGATTTTTACCAAAATCCAACTTGAAGGGATGATGTTGAAATATAAATGTAAATTGTTATTTGATGTTAGTTAAGAGATGTTTTTCTGTTATAAAAGAATGCTTAGTTGGACATTTAGTAAAGAGTCGCATCTGTACTTGATTTTGTATATAAGTTTTCTTTCTATTTGTAAAAAGTTTTTTTAAGTGAAAATGAATGATAACTCTTTCATTCACAAAAACTATTTCTTATATGTTCTTCACATATGAAAAGAGGTTTTGACGGCAACCTACCCCCACTAGAACAAACACCACGGTCAATTCTCGAACCATCGACAGATTTCTTTTTCAATGGGGTAAAGAAGTAAAGATCCTTTATCAACACTATCCTCACCATAGCATAGTTGTTCCATATCTCCCATGGCTCTTTTTTACTATATAAATCGTAGTCCATCACCAAACCATTCCCCTCAAGTCCATAAACAATATTCTTGAAAAAATAATAACTCAGTAAATGGTCATCACCTGGAAAGAACCTATATCCTGGTGGATACGGCAGCATTAGCTTCTCTATGTTATCAGAGTTTTTCCTCGTAAACATGACGCTAAGACAAAAATGATAATTAGAGCTTTTTTTTCTAAATCAAAATAAGACCACAGAAAGAGAGTAATGAAAAGTTAACTGTCAGATTTCTGACTTAAAAGTAGTAGACAATGAACCGTTAAATCCCATAATATCGGTTGGTTTGGGCCGGATCCCTCACCGGTCAAGTATTGTCCCCATTGATCGTCAGGTGCTTTAGTGAACCCTATCCTATTTTGGGGACATGCGGGAGTCGAACCTGTGACTAAGAGATTTTGTTGCGTTGAGACGCACGTCTCTCACCACTAAGCTACGTTTTGTTAAAAATGTTTAAGTGACATTTTTATCTTTGTTTTGTTCTTCTATAAGCAAACAATTTCGGTAAGTTTCACTGCTTATAGGTTTTGCCTTGAGGGAGGTTATAAATCTTTATACAGTGCAGTCCACATTTTACAAGTATCACTGTGTCCTCGTCTTCTTTTTTTTAAGAAATAACTGTGTTTTCTTCAAATGCAGTTTTCAGTCAAAACACAAATGGTCCATAAATGGCAACGCATGATGTTGGTGAACCATTACAAAAATAAAAAAATATCGAGTTAAATTTATAATTTAAAACATTGAATGACTAATTTGAAAATATATAATCTATGTTTAAATATTTTTAAACATAAAACTTTTAAAAATGGTTATTATATTTTAAAAATTATTTTATGATAGATTTAATAAGTAAGGTTACTGAATTAAAATTTAAAATATTTTCAATTTAAATGATAATAGGAAACTAAATTTTTATATAATTAAAAATAGTTTTTTTGTTTATTAGCTGTTTTCATTCTTTAAACATTATTTTATTTTTTCTAATTTTTCAACATTGTTTTTAAATAATTATTTTTATTTTCTAATTTTACCGTGCAGTTTAATTTATTTGTACAACATATAAAACAGTTTTTTAATTTTAATATTATACTTTTATTATTAAATAAAGAAAAATATTTGAATATTTAGTATGAAATAATAATAAAAATAAAAATTAATATAATTTGGCGAACTGAGGATTTTGACGAAGGCCACGGCCTAATCGAAAGCTCACTTATGACGTTGAAGGCTTGAAGCGTATCCTCCAAACGACAAGTCGTCTGGTAGCATAAACGCCCGCCTCGTCAAAGAACCAAGGGCAATAGGAGAATAAAAGAAGACAAAGCGCACACACAAACTAAAACGACTTTGGTTTTTGAAAGTTTCGCTCAAATGGACGAAGAATTGTTGGAATTGCAGAGACAATTCGAGTTCGCGCAGCAAGCAAAATCGAGTATCCGATTGTCGGAAAGAAACGTCGTAGAGTTAGTACAGAAGCTTCAAGAGCTTCACATCATCGATTTTGACCTCCTCCACACTATCTCCGGCAAAGAATACATCACTCCTGTAACTTAACACTCTCACCATTTTGTTAGTTGGTCAATCGGTACTTCCTTTTGTGTATAGTAATATCCTTGTTAATATTTAATGTGTGTGGTATAGGAACAATTGAGGCAAGAAATAGTAGCGGAGATCAATAAATTAGGGCGGGTTTCGGTTATTGATCTAACGGATATTACTGGAGTCGATCTATACCATGTTGAGAAGCAAGCTCAATTAGTAGTTTCTAATGATCCAGGGCTTATGTTGGTGCAAGGTGAAATTATTTCGCAGTCTTACTGGGATAATGTTGCCGAAGATATCAACGATAGGCTCCAAGAATGTAATCAAATTGCTGTGGCGGAGCTTGCTGCGCAGTTAAATGTTGGCTCTGAATTGATTACTTCTATGTTGGATTCGCGCCTTGGAACTTTGGTACTAATTATTTTGAATTTTCTCTTATACTGACTTTTTATTAAACAATATGCAAAGGTTGATTGTCTTAGGGAACCTCGGGATCGGAATTCTAATTTGAATTAGGAATGTCGCTTACATTTCCAATATTAAGGGATTCAGCATGTTTAGTTGTGAAAGTCCCCCTGTTCTTTCTGTATGAGTGAAGAATTTCAATTCTGAATAACAGAAATTTTTTTATGTAAATTACTGCAAAATGCTATAATTAGAATTCTGATTCCAATACTATGAGCCAAGCAAAACCTAAAAGTATTATAATTGTGGTATGAATTGTTGTAATTTTAAGGTGAAAGGTAGACTTGAAAGTGGGCAGTTGTACACACCAGCTTATGTTGCCCGTGTTAGTGCTATGGTTCGAGGGGCTTCTAGAGGTATAACAGTTCCTACAAATTTATCTGCACTATGGGGCACTTTGCAGCAGTTGTTGCAGGAAATGAATGGAGTCAGTGGTGTGGCTGTTGAAAGCACATTTTTTCAATCTCTTTTTAATGGGTTGTTAAAGGAAGGGGAGCTTCTTGGGTCTCTTCGAGCAGGAGTGCATTGGACACCAACTGTATGTTTTTTGCTCCTAATACTCTCATATGGTCTTGTTATGGTATTATACTTGTTTAACTGATTCGTTGATGTAATGAGATGTTAGTTAGAGTGTGTTGTTTCAATGCCTTCATCTAATGCATTTAAAGGACTTACAATCCACATCTAGGTGGAACTCATTTTGCCTGTCATACTGCATTGTCCTTCTGGTATCAAGATGAACACTAAGGCTATGTTTGGTTGGGTGGTTGTTAATTGAATGTAATATCGTTACATCGTTTAGGAGGAAGGTTTATAATATAATGGAATGAAATGGAATAGGATGGAAAGGGAGGATTTTACATTATATTCCATTCTATTCTAAACAGTAAAAATAAATTACCTTAGATTTGGGGGTTTAGGATGGAATGTAAAATGACAAACAACATTTCACTATATTACATTATAAACTTTTCTTCTAAACAACATTTCACTAGATTACATTATAAATCCTTCTATTCCTCCCAAACAATAATTTTCGAATATTACATCCATTTACATTCCATTCCATTCCATTATAAATCATTTCATTTCATTTCATTTTTATTTCATTAAAAACCTTACGTCAAACCAAACATAGCCTAAGAATAACGTGTTCTAATTGTACAGGTCTTTGCTGCTGCACAAAAGGAGTGCATTGACTCTTTCTTCTCTCAGGTTTGGTGTCTTGTTCTTCCTCCTGTTCTATTCTTTTGGTAGCTGTATTTGAAGTTCATGCGATTAACATTTTCTTATATGCTGTTTTACAACATGTTAACCATCTCTAGAAAGTTTGCATCATTATCTCTTATCGTCTCCCTCCTTTTTGCTATTCAGGAGAAGAATTCCCTACTGCACCATAAGTTTTCCTTCTTTTTTTTCCCACCAATCTGTCAAATAAAAAGCTTGTTAAAGATTGTGTTATTGCAGAATTAAATGAATTTTCCAAACAGTTCAGCTAAATTCCTTCCGGCTATTACCTTTTGGGGATGTTCTATGAATGGAAGTCATCTTTCTAGAAACAATCATCTCAGCTAGGAAATTATTTTTGCATAGTAGTGCACGAGTGGAATTTTAATTTCCTTGTTTGTATGAAGAAATGAATTCATCTTGACTAGGGGTTTAAATGCTAAATTGTGCTTGTTTGTGTTTTCCGTTTTGCCTGCAGAATTCTCATATCATCTACAGTGCAGTGCAAAAACTTGGAATTTCCCAGCCTGTTCAGTTTCTGCAGGTGCTCTTTTACTTTTTGCTGCAACTGTATTCCTGAAATTCAGATGTATTTTGCAATGTCATGGGATTTCTCAAAGTTATTACTGCTATCATGCAATTAAATCTGTAGTTTCTAATTGAAATTGTCATCCTGCAATCTAATTTAGTCCAGATATCCTGACGGCATACCCTTAACTACTGTGTTTGTTCACCCATCAATGATTGATATGCTGGATGAGGCTGTTGAGGATGCTGTGGAACGTGGTAGCTGGTAAGGGCAACAATAGTTGCTTTTTACCCCTTTTTCTTGTATTTTGTGTACGTCAAAATTGGCCAAGGAAGTTCTGTGCTTCAGTATGTATTACTATTGCCTTTTCCATGTCATAACTTGAGTTTAAGCGGTTTTCTTTGTCTATGTATTTGATCTTGGAACATTAATGTCAGATGTAGCTCACCTTGGCTGTATAATGTAGTTGCACAGAAGTTGCTTCCTTACATGATACTGTTCGTGGATAATTGCAGGATTGACTCTCTTTCTCTATTACCCACTTCCTTTACTCCCCAAGATGCTTCTAAAATTTTGTTGCAATGCTCTTCTGTTCAATCTGCACAAAAGGTGACAGTTTCTTGTACTAGTTATTGTTCATATACTTGCTAATAATTATGTACTCGTCTGCTTCCCATTTCTATTCAGGGAAATCAAGGACTTCTCCTGGTAGACTCATATCTATTCAGTAGTGGTTTTGTAAAGGTTTGTGATACTGCTTCTAACTTAAGTTTTCTTTTCAATAAACTGACTTTTAGGTAATGTTTTGCGCCTGTGTTTTTTATCTATTAGACACATTCTACAATTAACGTAGAAAGGTAATAAAGAGCTTATGTAGCAAGTTTTCTAGTTAGAAAAGTCAATGATGTTTTTATGTTGAGCGTTATTCATCCTGGTTCCATCAACTGGTTTTCTTTTTATGTTGAGCGTTATTCATCCTGGTTCCATCAACCGGTTTTCTGAAGGAGAAGCACTCATATTAAGTCACATGCCCACCTTGTCTTCAGCTGCCTTTATGATTGTGCCTCCCTCTCAAACTGAATGACCACTTTCCTTTTTACTGCTGCCTCTCTGTATGTGCAGTTGTAAACCTTTAAGTTTGTAGAGCATATGAAGGCCTTTTACACTCTATGCTTCACCAATTTGTTATAGGTTCATAAACAAAGATTTACTCGACCTCTTTTAATCTTTTTCGTTTAATTTTCAACTCTTCTTCCAAATCTTATGATTACTTCGTATCCTTATGGCTAGGATATTTATGATCGCTTGGAAAAAGAAATGGTGGCATTTAATCTGTCGGGATCTTCTATTCTCCCGTCCTGTGAAGAGTCTCACTTGGTCAAGGAAACTAGGGGTAGAACCAATAGAACTATTGAGTTAACTGAAACGGGTAATGAGAAAAAGAAGAAGGGAAAAGCAGCTGCAATGAAAGCCTCTGAAAGCCTTCCAGATGATGAATACATCCCCACAAAATCGAAGAAGAACCAGAAGAAAGGCAAGGATTTATTGTCTGTTGTTGTATCAGACTCAAAAGCAGGAACTAAGAAAGATCTGGCAAACATGCAAGAGAATCTTAATGTTCCTACAGAAGAATGGATAACTCAGAAAATCATGGATCTGGTTCCGGATTTTGAGGAGCAAGGTCTGGTTACTTTGCCTATTACTGATGTGATAATTCTACCTCATAGGCAATGGCTACATGGCCAATTCTGATTATTTGGATGCTTGATTGTGTAGGAATGGACGATCCAGAAGCAATTATTAGACCTTTGGCTAACAATATGAGGCCAAAGCTAATTAATTTTTTGAAGGAGAGGAGAAAGGCTGTATTCACAGAGAATGCTGAGAAAATGAAGCGCTTGCTTGATAATTTGCAAAAGAAACTTGATGAGGTTGTCACTGTTATGATAGTTGATGATATTATTTGTTTGTCAGACATGCAGATTGTTGGTGAGATACATTCTAAGCACTAAATGTATTCTGTCATTTGCTTTTTTGGCAGTCTTTCCTGAATATGCAGCTGTATGAAAAAGCACTAGATTTTTTTGATGATGATCCATCTACTTCGGTAAGCTTTTGAACAATTTCCACATGTTCAAGGTGCTCATAAGGTCAAATAGATTGATTTTCCCAGTATCTTGCTATTTTTTCTACAAAATATGGAGAAAAACCTAGTCTTACCTATGAATTCCACCTTCCTTTGCTGCTTAGCATCATACCTCCCAAACTTGGGTATAGCACCACCTTTGCTGCTTTAAGGAAATCGATCTCCAATATCATCTCAAAATCCTCCAATGGTATGATGATGAAGTTCATCTTTAACTCCCAATGCTCACTAGAACGTTGTAAGCAATCCCGCAATTGCTTGTGCCTTACTCGTAGGGGTTGTAATTTTCATCGGAGCCTTGGACACCCTCACGCTCGACTTTCAAACTATTTTCTCTCCTAGGAAACTATAGGTTGCACCAGTATCCACCATTCCGATCACGTCCTTCTCCCCAACCTGTATACTCACGTACATCAGTTTTTCAAAGGGAACTGACTCAGTACTAACCGCATTAAGCAAGGCTATCGAATTTAGTGTCATGTCTTATAAAGATTCACCCTCCTCTTTGACAATCAGGGCGTTCAACTTCTCCTTTCTTAGGCATTCCCTGGCAAAGTGTGGACCGCCGCACAAGTAACAAGCAATTTTGCCCTTCTTCGAGGACGTCTCCCTGTTCTTCGAGCCCCCATTCTGCTTGCCCTTGTCTTTGAAGTCTCCCTTTTTAGAATCCCTCTTCTTTTTCTCCTCAGT
>JANSVB020049223.1:0-16862 GCA_025504935.2 Erythroxylum haughtii
CACATCTCCTTCGTAGTTTCGCATCCATGAACTTTATCATATTCACTTCTATTTAAAGCACAACTCAGAAAGAACTTGGCCTTTGAGTTTAATTGAAATCCAGCTTTGTGATTGACTGACCATCTGGTACGAGGAATAGTATTTCCTTCATCATCTATTGATACATATGGTCCATTCTCGATGATATCCCAAAGATCAACGTGTGTGGATTCGATGAAGAGCCGCATCTTGTCCTTCCAATAATGATAGTCCTCACCATTAAACGCAGGAGGTCTTGTAACGGAGGCACCTTCAGCTATAAAAACATGTAATTATGCCATGGATCTTTGTCAGGTGGTTCTTGGAAACCAAGCTCTGATACGAATTGAAGTAAATCACACGTTAATATAGAATTCACGTAAAATGTACGAGATACACAAGAAGGGGGTTGAATTGTATAATCTTTTCGTGAATACACAAACCTTTGATGTTTCTTAAAAAATAAACTTTTTTAATTGTTAAAGAATACCACAAATGTTATATAGAAATAGTTACATAGTTAAATGGCAAATAGCTTCTAAAAACTTCTATAAGAATAAGAGAAATTAAAGTGAAGGGTTAGAAGATAGACGGTGCGATTTTTATACTGGTTCACTCCAAACCTTGGGCTACGTCCAGTCCTCAAAGTTCTTTTAAGATTTCACTATACTTCGTCAAATTTACAAGTATTCTTTCATCCCTTCTAGAGCCTCTTCAGGTCTCTTACACAAAATATTCTTTTTGCTATCTTAGCCTCTCCAGGCTCTTAGCCTTTTCTTTCTCTCACTAGAAAGATATTGTGAGCTTTTGTTACAGTAGAGTTCACTCTTGTGTATCGCACTTTTCATGAAAAATTTTTGTAAGTATTAACTTGAAAGCTAAAAAAGATTGTTCAGTCTTCAACTACGACTAATATTGATAGCCTAAGTCTCCAACTGCTTCTTGCTTCCTGCTTCTTGCATCTTGCTTCTTGTTTCTTGTGGAAACCGTTATTCAGTTGAGCTTTGTAACCAACTCTAACTGAATAACTATCGACGTACTAGAGTGTCTTCATCTTTGTATCATCTGTGTTTTCAAGTTCTTCTGTGTTTTCTAACTTCTTTTGTGTTTTTCAACTTCTTCTATGTTTTCCAACTTCTTCTATGTTTTCCAAATTCTTCTGTATTTTGAACTTCTTCTGTTTTTTCAACTTCTTTTGTGTTTTCCACTTCTTCTGTGTTTTTCGCTTCTTCTATTTTTTTCGCTTCTTCTGTGTTTTGTGCTTCTTCTGTGTTTTGTGCTTCTTCTGTGTTTTTCGCTTCTTCTATGTTTTGTGTTTCTTTTGTGTTTTCCGCTTCTTCTGTGTTTTGCACTTCTTCTGTGTTTTTTGCTTCTTCTGAGTTTTGCACTTCTTTTGTGTTTTGCGCTTCTTCTGTGTTTTGCACTTCTTCTGTGTTTTGCACTTCTTTTGTGTTTTTTACTTCTTCTGTGATTTACGCTTCTTCTGTGTTTTCTGCTTCTTTTGTGTTTTGCACTTCTTCTGTGTTTTGCGCTTCTTCTGTGTTTTCCGCTTCTTCTGTGTTTTGCGCTTCTTCTGTGTTTTGCACTACACGTTTAACACACTTATCAAAAAAATTTATTTATTTCTAACATTATCGTTATTTGATTATCAACAAAATTAAGAAACATGAAGTCTTTTTGACTTAACAGTATCTTCTGGTGATGACGTGTATCTTCTAGGTACTGTTCATCTTACATCTTCTAGTCCAATTTTGACCCTCTAGATGACAAAATCTATCTTCAAGATCTTCATGAAATTTGTAGATCTTGAAGTCCTCTTTTAAAGCATCCTAGAATAACCTTGATCTGATATCTCTAGAGAAAGTTATGTTGATTGTTAAACATCTTCTGTGTACTGTTCATAAACTTCTTTTGGGTACTATTCATCTTACATCGTCTAGTCCAATTTTAACCCTCTAGATGATAGAATCTATCTTTAGGGTCTTCATAAAAGTTATAGATCTTGAAGTCCTCTTTCAAACTATGCTAGAATATCCTTGATCTGATATCTCTAAAGCAAGTTATGCTAATTATTCCAAATAGGTCTTAGACTGAATCTTCTTTTAGTCACTGTTCATCTTACATCGTCTAGTCTAATTTTGTCCATGTAGATGGTAGAATCTATCTTCAAGATCTTCATAAAAGTTGTAGATATTAAAATACTATTTTAAACCATCAAATAATAACCTTGATATGATATCTATATAGAAAGTTATGCTAACTGTTAAACATCTTTTATGTACTGTTCATAAACTTCTTCTAGGTACTGTTCATCTTACATCGTCTGGTCCAATTTTGACTCTTTAGATGATAGAATCTATCTTCAAGATCTTAATGAAAGTTGTAGATCTTAAAGTCTTCTTTCAAACCATAAATTAATGACCTTGATCCAATATCTCTAGAGAAAGTTATGTGAATTGTTAAACATCTTCTATGTACTGTTCATAAACTTCTTCTACTTATTGTTCATCTTACATCATCTGGTCCAATTTTGACCCTCTAGATGATAGAATCTGTCTTCAAGGCCTTCATGAAAGTTGTAAATCTTGAAGTATTATTTTTAACCCTTAAATAATTACCTTGATCCGATATCTTTAGAGAAAGTTATGCTAATTGTTAAACATATTCTATGCAATGTTCATAAACTTCTTCTGGGTACTGTTCATCTTACATTTTCTGGTCCAACTTTGATCATTTAGATGACAGAATCTATCTTTAAAGTCTTCATGAAATTTGTAAGTCTTCATGAAATTTGTAGATATTGAAGTCCTCTTTTGAACCATACAATAATTACCTAGATATGATATCTATAGAAAAAGATATTCTAATTGTCTAGAAACATGTTTAATATGATTAAGGACAAAACCTTGTTTGATTCTTTTAGCCATAACTTTGTTATCCGACCTCCAAAAGAAGTGATTCTTAGACCAATATATTCCTAACACATTTTCCTACCTATACATGAAAGTCTATAGCTTTTAATACTGAATTGAGAAAGATTGATTGAATCAAATTAAGGGTATCGGATGGAAGAGTATGAATAGGAATATTTTATCGAACACACTTCAGTATTTTGGCTATATTTGGATCTGTAGGATTCCAAACGAGATGATTATTAATTTGGGATAACTACAAATTATCTAAAGAAGTCAAATTGTGATTCAGTTTTTAAGATGTTCAATTTCTGGATGGAAGTTGTGCATAGTATGCTATTTTAGAAATAGAATAGTCCAATTCAAATTACTGAACCGAATTGAATGATTTTGATGTCAATGGAAACATAAGACATAAAGGGACAATTTTCTAGAAGGGAGTATGTCAAATTACATCATTTTGGCTTTCTGATTGAACATGAATGTAGACACGAAAGAGTGTCTTGGAAAAATCTGAAAGTAAGCCAATGAGAAATGAATTGTGATTTTTAATGGTTTTAGTGAGGTATAAACCTAAGTATAAATTATACTTAGATGAGTCTTGATATGGGACTGATTTTATGATGACATTAGTGGATAAATACCCGGGGTTGTCATGAACATGCATTGTACATATTTTATTACATACATGTGCATTGTTAAACACTTATGCTTGTGCAAATTGTGATATACGTGTATGTTATTTGATATAGAGGAGCAACTGAAACGTCAACCTCCAGACGTTGTCGAAACTTCCAGGCATTAGCTTCGAGAGCAACTTATGAGTAACCTAGACGATTCTACTCAATTATTTTTTGTTTTAGATTATGTTTTAATTGCTTCATGAATGTGAATTGAATTATGTAGATTTCCAGACAGAAGGTCCGATGATTGTGATATTTGATTAAGATATAGAAATACTACTTAAATGTGAATGTGGCGAACTAAATGTTTATAATATGATTGATGGCAAAAAATGCATTCCATACATGAATGCATGATTAGATAATGAGAGTTGTGACCTAAGTAGCCAAGATGAAAAGAGCTTGAAGCTCAGTTATGCACATCAAAGCCTCAGGCTCAACGTTTAATGAGCCCGATACCTACAACATATACGAAACAATACTGAAATGAGCTTGATGTCCACAATGGATGCAGGACAATTTAGGCACTCGGTTATAACAACATAATAATTAGAAATGAATCAATTGAGCATTTCATATGCATTTTAATAAGTATGTTGATTGTTTGAAATTCCAAATTGGTTTGCTCTTAAATGAAAATGTGATATGTGTTCAATTATGCAAAAATGCGAGGATGTGAAATATATGTTATATGTGTTGATGTGATGCATGAATTGAGTGAACCATCGATGATGGTTACCTCATTGACTTCGCAAAACTCACCAAAATTGCAACACTAACTTTTCAGGACCGAGAGACAACTCTAGCTATTGAGAGGTGCTATAAGCAATATAGACTTGTGATTTGGGAAGAGAATTCACTGCTCAAAGGTTGGTCAGCTAGGTTTTGGACAGAGTAGACAGATTTTTTTTTTATATTTCCTCTTTCATATAGTACTTTTGTATTAGGCTACGATGATGTACATGTAGGAAATGTTGAAAGACATATTGTAGACCTTCGATAATTACAAAATGAAATGAGGAAAAAATTGATTTTTAAAATATTGTAATTTTCTTATGATGCTTTATAAACGAATAAAGATATGATGCCATGTTAAGTGAATGTAGTGATTGAAAGTAGTGCGTCATTGTCTTAGGTTATGTACTAGAATGACCTCTAGGCGTCCCGATATGTATTCTAAGGTAAGGGAGCACTACATAGGGTTTTCTTGGTTTCCTAAAACAAACCAAATTTCCATTCAACCAACATTCAAATGGAAATGTGTAAGCTTCAATAATCAAAAATAAACAAAATTAAGCTTAAACTTAAGCTACCCATTGTTCATCTAGGTTAGAAAACTAAGACCTAGGTTAAAATCCATGAAAGATCAAAACGGGGTTCTTCTTTCTCTTCTCTCTCTCTTCATTCCTAACATAAAAACCCATTTCTCTAATCCTTTTTCTAACAAAGCAAGAAGGAAAGATGAACTTACATTAAACTTAGCCCAAAACTTCTTCTTTCTTCTTCCTTCCTAGCTTCCCATGATTGTCTTCTTTTCTTTCCCTAGCTTCCATGATTTTCTTCTTCTTCTTTCTTTCACATGCTTTTCTTTTCTTTCTTAGCTTCTCACGATTCTCTCTTCTCTTCTTTCTTATTTAAGACAGCATTTTGTCTTAGTCTTCCAAAATTGCCCCTCTTCATTAAACTTAATGTCCACTTACTCCTTAGGCTATTAAATCTAATACCTTAACTTAATGCTAACATTTCTATTCTAATTTCTAATTTCTCATTATGCTCACTAAATTAATAGACTCAATTCTAAAAATAATAAACAATTAAATAAAAAAATAAATGATTAATTAATTAATTAATAAATAAAAAATTGGGGGTCCAATATTAAATGACTAAATATTGGAGATGACGGGAATGGATATCATCTCACTAGAGCAAATGAGCCATTATAAAAAAAAGAAACAAGTCAAACTCACACGCAATAGGACTTTTTAAAGTCGTGGGAAGAAAAAACAATTAAACATTTGTATGCTTTCATTCATCAAATCCGATGGTGAAAGCTACAACTCCTGAAATAAAATATAGGCTTAGGATATTATAAAATAGCGACAGTGTAGAACTTGATTTGATATACTCTTATGTTTGCAGGTTTCTCTCCCCTATGGACCATGGCTATAATCTACAATTCAATAACAAAATGAGCTAGTAGTATGGTAGTCTAGCTTTATGACCATTAATCTGAGTAGGAACAATCACGTGATATTACTAAAGAAATTTACACCATCAGTTGATCATTGTTTGGATGCTAGAGTCTAATTAAACTAATATCCCCTATGCAACCACATATCTATTATCAGAGTTTCATAAATATTTACCTCCATGTATGACTTTGCGTGTAGTGTAGCAGAAGGCTCTACAGCTGCAGGTGAGGTGGAAGATCTCACTGTCAATTAAAATTAAAAGAACTTTAACACTAACTACGAAAGGAAGTACACAAGAACCAGAATCACACTTGATAGAAGAAAATCTTAGTGCAAGTCAAATTTTGTCTTTCCGTTCCTATAAATTTGCTGGAAGGTAAAAGAACATTTGTTGGATAATTGAGAACTTCCTAAAGATATATTGCTTGCTTCTAAAAATAATAATATGTTAGCAATTGATGTTCAGATTACCTTAGTATTTACTGTCGAGGTTCTATAATCATCTTCATTGACATGAAAGGCTACTCAATGGTTTTCACCAAGTATTAAGATAAAATAAGAACATATTGACATATGTACTTACAGCTATGCATAAAATTTAAGAAGCCTGACAAGATCTATTATCCAAAAAAGTGAAGCTAAAAGACCTTCTTGAGTACTTCCAATTCATGTGAGGACCCATGGAATAATTAAAAATTGCAAACAACTGATCCATGGATAAGATATATTGGACAAATAAATTACAAAATTCATGTATGAACACTAAAAAATCAAGCAAAATCAATCAGACATTACAATTATAGAGAGAAAAAAGAGTTTTTTATAACTCTTATACATAAAAATCTTTATTTGATTTCTACTAGATATTCTACTCAACTTGTAAAAAATAATATATTAGGTAGTTCCTACAGACCTATGTATTAATCAACAGATGACATGCCTAAGAAGACTAAACATAAGGATATCCCCAACCTGTTAAATTAAAGTACCCAAGCCAAAACTACTCTAGGAAAAAGCTGAAAATGCAAATAAGTTAAGACACTTACTAGAACTCAGTAAAGTCATTAGGGTGTATAAAATTTGTTGTCAAATAAGTACAGCATGGCATTAGAAATAATTGACATTATAGAGAAGGCATACTGAAAATATCCTAGCATGAAAAAGAAAAGACAACTATTCAATAATTTCAGTCCATTAAAGACAATGTATTCTTCAAAATTTTGGCCTATGAGATTCAATAATTAATAAAAGGCATCATAATGTCAAAACATGTAAATCTACTCATTTAAGAATGAAATAATGAACAAACCTTTATAGTCCACATTGCATTTCTCTAATAGCAAAAACCCACATACAATCTCATCTAACAGGTTTATCCATAGGATCGACAAAATGAACCTTAAATATACATATGGTGCATCTGCTAGCTTGATAAAAAATACAAAATTCATTATCTTCCAATTTGTGTATTGTAGTAGTCATTGATTTCATTTCCTGCACTTGCACATCCAAGAGATTCACAAATTCCTGAAAGTATCACTTCTTTGAAATTGGAAGATCTAAAATATTAGCAATTCTAAATCCAATTACCAATAACAAATTATATTCCAATCAAATAATAGAACAACAACTTATGATCATGAAAGAATGAAAAAATATTTGTTCATTCACCTCGATTTTTTTTAATCCAACAATTCTTTACTTGCTTTTGCAACATCAACAGCTGCAACTGCAGCTAAATTTGCAGCAACAGCAGCTACTTCTTCTACTAAAATGGGCTTTGCAATAGATTTCTTAACAACATCATCCTCTTCTTCCAACATAATGTTATGTATCCAAGACTTCAACCTCAGTACAATAGTATTCTGAAAAAATAGATGTATGATATTTTTTGTCCTATGCTTAGGGCATCAAATCATAACATTAGAAAGAACCTAAAAGAGTCAAACCAGTGGCTACCATACTACATAGTTCAATCCATCAATTCATAGACATTTCAAGATCCTATTTGATTTAAACATAAATTTTTTCATGTCCTCTTTAAGATATCATACTAAATCTTCGTCTTACTTGAATTAAAGAAATTCTCTAAAAACGTTTTTAGTTTGCACATTCTAAGAAATCAAGAACGGTTAAGTATTGCTCATTCATAAAATTCGTAAAGAAATGGAAACATATAAGACTATAACAAGATAAAGTTATATTGAACAAAGAATAACAACACACAATCAAAGAAAGCAATAAAGAGAAGAAAAATTGAACCTAGCTTTGGGGGTTTATCATTGTCAAAACTAGAAGGAGGTAAAGTCGGAGTTGCCATATCAAACCTTCGATGAGTGAATTTCGAAACCAAAAAGTACTCACCACTAATTAAAAAGAAAATAAGAAAACCCAACTAAAACAAAAAGACAAAAACGAAAGATGTGGAATAAAGTAAAGAAAATACCAAAATGGGAAATAAAGTTGGTGGTGAACAAATATAAGACGATGACTAAATGAAGATGATGTGAGAAGGAACAGTCGTCAAAACTACTTTTGTATTTCAAAGTTAGTAATACATTTTTCTTCGATTAGAGGCTTAAGAAATAAGGATAATAATAAGCTAAACAGAAAGACTCTGACAGATACAAGAAAGAGATAGGAAATAGATATATTCTAAAGTAAACTTAGTCAAAATTGATTGGAAGTGATGAAAGGCCAAATAAGCATCACAAAAGCTACTTGGCTGATGAGGTAAGCCAAACAATCACAATAATAGCAAAAACTTAAAAATAAAATTAGCACTTGCAGAGAATTGTTAGAGAAAAGAGAAGAGTGTGAAGAGCGAGAGAGAGAGAGCTTGAAGGCAAGAGCGAGAGACACGAGAGTGTGAAGACTCTGCAGTGATATTTCAGTCCTCAACGCATAATGTTTATTTCGACACGTGTAGAATAGGTAAAGATAAGGCGAAAATGTCTTTAAATATTCCCCATGTTTTAGGAATAACTAAACATAGGAATAGTTATTCTAACTCTTTTTTCCTAACCAAAAAAAAGGAAAAAGTAATTGTCAAGAATACACTAGGAATAATAAAATACTTATTACATTTAACTAATCAAGCCATAAATTAATGGAGCAATTTGTATTAAGTTTTGATTTTTTATACTCTTTAATTCTTTACACATGTCACCTTCCTATTAGTCTACTCTAATGACTCATTAATCCACTAACTTTTATGCCAAAAGATATAATTTCCCTTTATGAGTTTAATTCACCAACTAAACAAATTGAATTTTGAAGTTATTCCATAACCATCTTATTATGAAATTGACCATAAAATACTCTAATTAGGTTCAATATTTATTGATTGGATGCTTTAAAAAATTTTCGAATAGGTTTAAAATCATCAATACCTCTTTTTTTTTAAAAAGGCAGTTTAGTTCTAAACTTTCAAAACTCCCGAATTCCATTGATTTGTTTTAGTATCATTAGACTCTAATATTTATTTCAGATAATTTTCAATATTTCGAGGTCAAATTTCCCAAAAATCATTATTCACTCAAATTTACTATTCATCCAAAAACATTATTCACTGAAAATTAAAAAAATTACATTCAATGAAAGGAAATGATCAGTGTTTTACAAAGATATTTTATCAAGTTAGATTTGAATGTAAAGTTTGGGAAACTATAAAATTAAATATGATAAATTTAATAAATAAGGATCAATATGAGATATTGGATCTTATTTGGGCATAATTGGTATTTAATCAAAATTATTTGTAATTCTAATTAAAGTTTAATTGAAATTAGAATTTAATTTCAATTAAATTACTAAAGCATCTAGAGCTTATTATAAATAGGCTTAAGCTCTAACAGAGCTAGCACTTTTTGCTTAACTATCTCTATAAGAGTTACAAAGTTTTCTCAACCTATTTTCTGGGTATCATTAGAGGTTTGATGCTTGTGCAGTTACGATGGTTAAGATCGATCAATTTTAGAACAGTTCAAAGGATATGACAAGAATATGATCAAGCTTCTGAATAAGATACGAATTATATTTCATGCTTTATTATGATTTATACGTTAATCATTTTTTATAATTAAAGTGATATTGATTTTTGGGAAATCAAAGTATGAAAAAAAAATTGTAATTATTCCACTGTGGTCAAGATCTGATCTAATCCCAATTTCCCTACAAGTAAGTGGAGAGAATCTAATAAAGATGTGGGGGTAAATCAACAAAGAGAGAAGATGAAATAAAGTCAGAGATGTGGGAGCAAATCAAAGGAGTTGGAGGTTAGACTATTGGAATGTTGCTCATAATGGAGGCTAAAGAGCTAAAACTAAAAGCCTTGGAGAAAAAGTGAGGAAAACTAGAAAGTTGGTTTGTGTTCTGCGGTAGGTGAGTTTGGTATGTTTGTGAGAGGGAAAAAATTAGGATAAGTAAGTGAAGAAGGTTTTTTTTTAATTTGGTCCTTTAATTTTTATAATTTGTGAATCTTCTAGGTAACTACCAATATTTCGGGTACCAACTGATACCTAACAAAAAATTTAGCACTAATCAATATCTATTTAGCCAATACAATATAATACTTATACTATTAGCTTATAGTCCTCCATTTAAAATTTTTTTTAATACAATATAATACTTATACTATTAGCTTATAGTCCTCCATTTAAAATTTTTTAAAAAAAATTCTTAGCATATTTCTTTTGACAAATGAAAAATACTTTGTTGATTCTGTCTAATTTCTATAACAAAAAAGAATGTCATTAATTTCAAGCCTGTCATCTTAAAAACACTCTTTTTTTAACTAAATTATTTTTTGTCACCAATAGATTATCCACATAAAATGAAAAAATCACAATATTTTTATCAACATGTTTAAAATAAAGTGTGGCCTCACTCAGACTCTTCACAAAATCGAAGTTCAACGGATATTAATCAGTTATATTATATCGTGCCTTTAGATCCTAATTTAAATTATATAAATTCTTTTTTAATAAATAAATTCTTCTTACATTGGATAACAAACTCTTTTAGTTGGTCAATGTAAATCGCTTCCTACAGATAACCATTTACAAAGGCTTATTTAATATCAAGTTCAAATACCTTCCATTTATTTTAAGCAACCAATGCCAACAATAATATGATAGTATCTAAGTGTGTAATTAGAATAAAAGTTTCTAAGTGATCAACACCAAATTCTTGAGATAGCCCGAATTATAAGCCTTGCCTTTGTTTATTAATGGAGCCATTAACATTTAATTATGTTTTGAACAACCATTTAACATTAATAATCTTATATGCTCAAGATTTTCACCAAGCTCTTATGTTTATTTTTCTCAATCATACTTGACTCCTCTTACATTACAACTATCCATTGTGGATTCTTTTCATCTTGTTCATACTTTACAAGTCCAAAAATAGCAAAACTACATTTCTAATAAATATTTAAAAAATAGCCTAGTACCTCTAACAAGAGGTTTATTAAGTTCTTCTCCTTGTTTCCATGTGAAATTAAAGTTTTAATTTTCTTCTTTGCTACCACAACTCTATTGTTGATTTTCAACAAACTAAACATCTCTACTCACCATGATCTTTCCTATTTGAGGTTGAAAGATTTTGTAAGCCTTAGTAACATTGTTGTAGGCAATAAAGATGTTATGTTTTACTCTCTTATATAACTTATCCTTGTTCACTTAGGAAATATGAGAAAGAAAATACAACCAAATATTTTAAGATTTTGTAAGTTTCTTCCATACTAAGTTTCAAATGGACTATTAAGAAGTTTATTTAACCAAAAAATTGTAGTAATTACTGCTTTTTCCCAAAACCATTTTTTGGATACCTTTTTCATGCAACATACACTCGATAAGTTCTATTATGGTTTTATTTCTCATCTACACCTAATAATTTATATTATGGTTTTATTTCTCATCTTACTTTATTTTGTTGTGAAGTGTAGGAAGTAACAAGATGATACTCACTTTTAACTTCTTTGTAAAACATTGTAAATTATTACGAAGGGCACTCCCTCCCATTGTCTAATCTTAAAACTTCAATTTTATAGCCACTTAAATTCTCCTTTAAGGTTCTAAATCTCTAAAAAAATACCTGCAACTTTTTAATTAAGCCTTATAAAATATATCCAACATATTTTATTTGGATCATCAATAAAGGTAATATAATATTTATATCCTTTTAAAGATGAAATAGGATGAGATCTATATAGATCTATGAGAATAAGTTGCAACTTATAAGATGCTCTTCAGTTTACATTTGAGAAAAGTAGTTTAGTTTGCTTGACAAATTAACAAACACAACAATTTGATAAAATTTCTTTTAATTGAGGTAGTTCCAATTTCTTCAGCAGCAATAAAGCTGTATCATTAAAATTCCCTAAACTATTATGCCAGAGCTCTATAATACTGATTAAACTTAGTAATGCATCTTATTTTCCTCCATTAGGTCCAATTGGAAACTTTTACCTCTTATTTTAATTTTGAACACATCATGATCATTTGCATCTCTGGTCAAGCATTTTTTGTCCTTAAAAAACTTTTGTAATCTTTTCCTAAAAATGTGTCACAATCAACATATTCCAATTAATTTCAAGTTCAAAAAGAACAACAATGATAAGTTTTGAACATGTACAACTTTTAATAGCTACAATCCATTTGCCTTTGAGAGCTATATACTCCTCATTACCAATCATGATCATTGAAACTTTAAATTTATTAAGCTTCTTAAAAAGTTATTTGAAATAGGTCATGTGATTGGTGAAATGATTATCAATTAATCAACTTTCACTTGAACAAAAACTAGGAAAACATTTAACCACAAACACTTACTCCTCCTCTTCATATTCTTCTCATGATGCCCCATTTTATTGCATTTTTTGCATTTCACGTATTCCTTCTCCAACATTTAAAAGGAAGATTACCTATCTCATTGTAATATTGATAAGAAGAAAATTTCTTCTTCTTATTGCTAGTAGTAATCATTCGTAACAGCCTCATCAACATTTTTCTGTGGTTTTTTTCTTGATATTGTGATTGATTTTTTGCTTAACTTGCAAGGCTCCTTCTATTAAATCTTTCTGCCTCATCAATCTTCTTTGTTCTTGTATATGTAATGGATGTAATAATTATATCAAGGTAATATTTGATATGCCTGTAAAGTTTTTCAATGAGCAAGTTATACCCTCAAATTTTTCTAGGATTGTAACAAGAATTTTTTGAACATTTCTAGAATTAAAATTTTCAATTCCGTGTAACTTTATTTAATTCCAAGCAATCATACACCATTAGTAGTGTTAAAAATTCTATCAAATTAATATTTAATTATCACTAAGCCCTTCATCTTTTGCATTTCAAATTCTTATTCAGCACTGCATCAATTTGATGTTCTCGTTTGCATCATACTCTTGTTTTTAAAAATCCATTTTTTACTACTTTTAGGCTCATAATTTTGGTAAAAATTAATGATAAGATAACAACAAATAAGCATGTTTTGGCCTTTACCTTTTTGTGCTTCTTCTCTTTATGATTTTTGATTTGAGCAAGTGTTGGATTATTAGGCAACAAAGAAATCTCTTATTCCTCTTTAACAACATCCTAAAAATTATTTTGATCCAAGTAAGATTTCGTTCTTATTGCTCAAATATGAATGTTTACCACCAAAGATAGGTGGTATGATAGTGAATGGTGAGTCTAAATCCATTATTTGATGCATTATAGAAAAATTGACTAGTTCTTTTTAGAATTCTTGGAAGCACTCACAAATCCCTTAAAAACAAAAGATTTGATTCCAAATTTTATGATTTAAAACAAAAAAATTGAAAAATCACACAAAATTGATTACAAATGATTTTTTTTACTAAACGTACTTAAACACCAAAACAAGGCAAAAAAATTTGAACATGATCTTAGTTTTGAATAAATAAAGTCAACATACCCAGTGCACAAGACTCTCCGTTTTATGCAGTTATTAACAATTAATTTTTAGCAATTAATAAAAGCATAAAGTGAATGCATAGAAAATATAAGACTTGACTAAAAAAACTTCAGACACAGCATATATAGGCACATAAACTATCCTTATTAGTAACATCTGTAGCTGGTAAGATAATTTTCAATAATAATGATCAATACCCTTCAATACATGTTAATCCCTTTAAAAGTTCTAAACTAGAGTAGATGATGTTTGCAGTAATGCAACTTGAGTGGTCCATTGTTGATGTGATCCATGAGATAGCATGCACATATCTAATTGGGGTTTGGTTACATATAAGTTTTAAATATTAACCCTCGATAATCCGCAAGTGTATAGTTTGTGAGCATAGTATTAAAGGTGTCGATCCCACAAGGAGGGAACTAATCTAATCCTATAGTCTAAGGCCAGAAATAATAAAAAAATTCAAGATGCAACAAAACTAATACAAGAATTTAATTCAATCAATCAAATTAAGAATCAAACATGAAAAATACTAATTATTAAGCAATTTGTAACACACCTCAAGAATCAACCAAAGGAAATTACAAATTAAGAGAAAGGGAAATTTACCTATCCTTAATGCTAACCTAACTAATTATGAACTATTGGATTGTTGGTTCTAGACTATCCTAGGTTTGATTACTCTCTCTCGAATTATAATCATTAACTCTAAATCATAAACCCTAATTAGAATATGAAGGTTGCAATCTCTCAATTCACAACCTATCCAAAACCCTCATTAGTTTTGAAGTTCTCTAATAAACTATCAAAAATCTGTACAAGATCTATCTCTACACAAATTATCGATCTGATTTAATTATGGTTTCTATTAAATCACGTAACTTTTGTTAATCCACTTTAATCTTTTTTATTCGATTCACCCTCTCAATTTATTATCGAATTATGACCAAACCACAACAATATCCAATAAACACAAAAAGAATCAAATTCTCATTAATTCAAGAATAAAATTTGGAAAGTGAGTTTAGAACGTCCTCAACATTTTAGATCTTATCAACAACTGTTCAATCCAATTTTATAGAATAATAAAACTAAAAAGAACAAGAAATACAATCTAAAATGGATGATGGGAGGCAGCGATCTCGAAAAACCTCCTGATCCTAGAAGTAATTTAAGTCAGCTTCTTTTCCTCTTCTTTTCTTCCTTGTTCTCTTCCTTTATTTCTTGATGATCTCTCTCTATAGTTTCTTAAAGTGGCTGATGCAAAAAAAAATCCTTTTTCTCTCCTCTTTCTGTTCTTTTTATACTTCTTTATGTTTTGGGTAATTCTAGGATTTTTTAGGGGCCCGAAAGGTCCAAAAAATCATCGAAACATAAAGTTAGTGAGAATCTGAGTGTTTGCTTAACACAAGCCGTAATCGTAGCTCACATCTGAGCCTTCTGTCATGATCATGGCATGCAAGGCAGATTAGGGGCCAAATCTGGAGGTTCTGTTTTTTCGGCCCGTATGTCTCCAAAACTCCTTCGTTCCTCAATGTTGACCCTGAAATAGTACCAAACACATCAAGGTACCTCAAAAACATAATATTTAAGCTCCAAAGACTTGTACTAACCCATAAAACACTTAAAAACATAAATAATTAACAAACTAATACAATTCTAACCTAAACACATACTAAATGATTGAATTAACACCTAAACCTGTATCAAATTATGCCCTAAAACATGATGCAATTTACATTTATCAACATCCCCATATTTAAATGTTTGCTTGTCCAAGCAAACAAAACAACAAACAAAAAGTCATAAAGCACACGATGCAATAATGAGATAATGACTTCAACTTCACAAAACAAGTTTAATTCTAAACACAATCATTCAAATTATTCTAAATTATTAACATTCAAAATCTGCATCTAAGAGGTCTGGACTACATATACATATTAATCAAGGCCCAAATGTCATGTTATTTATCTTTTTCAATTGTACACACACATTAATAATTACTTGGTCATTCAAACTCTGTAACTACTTCTAAGTAAGTTTTCATGAAAAGTTAAACTACTTACAATATTAGAAACTTTTTTTTAGACATGAACTTGGTCTTTTACACAGAAGCAAACATTGGTGATGAATGTCAATCCAGGTACTCAACTAAGTCATGTTTTTATTAAGTTGCTTGGTTGGCGCATCGTTACATCCTTTTAATGCAAAGGCATACATTTGTGATGCGTGTCAATTCAGTTACTCGACTACATCTCATTCTCAACTAGCTACTAGCTCTATTCATAGCCCAATGGCCAATAAAATGGTTATTTTAAAAGTTACAAACATTTATTATATTTTTATATTTTATTTTAAAATAATGCCTACCTTGTTGCTTTAGCTACTTGTGTTCATGAAAAAAATACTAACAAAGCTACTTAGTTAAAAGACCTAAAATTATGAATGAATGTGACAACTTATAAGTTGATAAACTAACACCAAATCCTAATTAACTTTCATATTTAGCCAAAGCATCCATATCACTAATTTTGTGAGCTAATGACTCTTTGCAACCTAATAGATTATGTTCAAAATTAATCGATTTCATTCTATCTAATCCATTGACACATTTACACAATTCACAATATGTAACCTAAATAAACTATCATACAATATGCAAAATTCACACTCAAAACAAAATACATAACCCTCCCAAACTTGAACAATAGAAGGAGATAAAAAAAATACACATAGAAGGAAGAAACATAAAATAAAATAAACCAAAAATAAAAACAAAAATAAAGACTAAATTTAAAAGAAAAGGGTTAGAAACAAAGTCTCACGGTGATAGAGGCGGCGATGGTGTCGGAGGTGGCAGTTGGATGCCTTGAGCCTCGAAGTATCGATGAATTTGGTGTATATCCCAGTTCTAATGTTGTTGTAGCACCCCACTCCCGCGAGACCCGAACCCGACATCAACGGTGATATCCGAGCCCGTGACCCGCGAGAGTGGTATGCTAGAGCAGTCAAAACAATTCAAATACTTAGTATGATATTTTTATTTTTGAGAACAATCGAGTGCGCGCATATCAGTAAACAATTTGGGCCCGCAATATGAAAACATTTTCAAT
>JANSVB020051912.1:0-16765 GCA_025504935.2 Erythroxylum haughtii
GCCCGAGGGGCCACCTCGGGAATAGGGATCCGAGACCCGGGCTCAACATTTCCTCTCAAATCACCTTAACACAAACACCAATAGAGATAATATAAACTGCCATATTTTGTTTTATCATTCTTGTATGATTTTGAAGCCATTGCAAGATGCCAAGGTAAGAATTCCCATTTATGTTCCAAGAATGTTTTTCTTTAACAATTCTCCATAATGGTGTGGATAGATTGCTCTTAAAGAATAAATGAGATATGGACTACAATGCTATAAATTATATATGATTTGTTCTTAGGAAATCTAGTTTATTTATTGTGCTTAGTTTATTTAAGGTGATTAACCAAACAAAAAAGTAAGTACCTAACATAAGGGTTTCGTTCTATACAATACTATGCCAATCAACTCTCTGACCTTTTCAAACTAACTAGTCCCTACATAATCTATTACTAAATTTACTAAAAGGTTGATTTAACCATGAATATATTATTATTAGTTCAATGCCAATATTTTATTGTTGTAATATCTTTCTGACTATTGAAATCATTGGGTTAAAAATGTTGTACATGAATGGGGATAATATAAGAATTACTTGCATTGTAAATGAAACTTTATTTAATATATTTTAATTACTTCCTTCATATGTAAGTATATGTGTAACTACTTTCAAAATGAAGTTCAAATTGTGACAATATGTTTAAAAAAGCAATCATAAAAAGTCAATATGAAAAGTTCTATTTGACAAGCATAAACCTATAACTTTGACATTCATATACTAGTAAAGTTGAGATTCATATAATATAATGTCACAATTCTAAATTATAATGTATCCAACCAAAATTTTCTTAAGAAACTTCAAAGTGGATCCAACCAGAATGTATACAAAATAAACAAAATAGTATATATATATATATATATATAACGGATCCTTCCACAGTTCTCTACAAACTAAAATCGTCAAATAGAATTCTTTGTAAACTATAATTGGATCCAACTAAATTACATACAAAACTTACAATTATGCACCCAAAACATAATAAATCCAACTAGAATTCTCTATAACCAACTAATGCACAACTATTTGTCATTTACACTTTGTTGACTTGCACTTTGAATATTAGAAGCTTATTGGTTTGGATTACTAATATCTCTACTTTTGGAAGCTAGCTCTTACAAATTGTCATTATGTGATGTTTAGGGCTCTATGTCACCTTAACCTTTTAAGTTAGAATGATAGTTCAAATATGCTTAAATCAACTTATCCAAATGTTTCTCTTTCTCCTTAATGTTAAAGGTGGAGCTGCAGGTGACTATTACAAACAAGGTTAAAATAATAAATGATCCATTTAACTAATATATTGAAAAGAATAATATATATGAATTATAATATGTGATAACTGACAATTGTGTCAAAATAACCTCATCTTCATTAACTTCAAGAGGCTATCTACTAACCTCAACTCTGCTAAATATGTTCTTTCTCCTCAATTGTGGAAGTGGAGCTACAAATGACTATTACAAACAAGGTTAAAATAATAAATAATTCATTTAACCAATATATAAAAGAAGAAGAATATACATGAGTAAAAATATATGATAATTAACAATTATATCAAACTAACCTTGGCTCCACCAACTTCAGAAGGATGTTTGCTGGAAATTTTTGTTACTGTTAAAACTTTACTACGCCTATATAAATGTCCAATATTGACACATCAAATAGAAGTTACCAAAATACACATAAATTACAAACTTATGGTGAATAACAAGCCTCAGTTCCGTTTTGACTGGAAGAAAGTGGACTAGATATACAACTTCTCTTGTTATGACTACTTTAGCCACATTTGTGATATAGTTGGATTGCCCCTTCTGTGATAGCCTATAAGGATTCTTCACTTACTTTGGTTCATCTTTATCTTTTCTCCAATTCTTTTTAGGGCTAGTAGGCATAACTATTTGAAAAGGTGGATATATCTCCTTATTGGTGTTTGGTCGCTAAATTTTTGTCCCTTTAATTGGTTACAAGACATTCTCATAAACTTCTATGAGCTTTCCTCTATGATAATAAACATCCAATTACGCCTCTAGTTGTTGTTTGGCATAAAAATGACACTAATTGCATGACTACAAAGGTACCCATAGAGTTCTCATGCCCTACAACTGCAAGTTTGCTCCCTCCCCAATTGGACAACATGTATGTCAACTCCATTAATCATTTTATACTTCTTATCCCTATTTTAAATAACTCTTTTTCTCATTGCATCATTTTTATTCTTGTTCAAAATTTTCATTACCTCAAATGCTATATCCCCCTTTCATCTCTTATCTTACTCTTTAAGGTTACAATGCCTCTTTATTAACGTGGTTCTAATAGTTTCCAACATAATAATGATAGGTGATATCTAGCCACCAAAATCCAAGAGTTGAATGTATCTCTTATGTTGTTTTTCCATAATTTGACATTTGGGGTCAATGCATTGTAAAGCCCTACTCCATATTTCTTTCAAATATTCAAGCAAGTTCTATACACATCTTAGTGCAAGTTAGTTTAATTTGATGTGGCTATCACCCAATTCTTATGGGAATGTTACCCAGGCACAATTCTAGAATGCTTTCCTAAGATCCTTTCCCTTCTATTTCCCTAACTAGTTATAATATATATATATATATATATATATATATATGTCTTGCATACATCCTATATATAACAGAGGGCAACACATCATTCCTAGCTCATGTGAGTCCCTACAAATTAAAAACAAACATTTAAAAGTGTTTATATATGTAAATATGTAAAAAATAACTTTAAGTTGGATGAATATCATAAATCATAGTTTTTTTTTACCATCTCTAAGCTCTATGTCAATGGTTAGTTGCTTTGTAAACCATGTCTAGTGATGGCACAGGGGTAGGCCGGGCCCTAGCCATTCCTGGCATAACCCGACCTGACCTTATATTTTTAAAATAAAAAATAAAAAATGATGTTATTTTTGACAAAACGACATCATTTTGTACCTTCCCATCAAGCCAGCGCTAGGTTATCCCAACTAGATTGAACCGGACAATTTTGACCTTTGGCCTGGTCAACTTAGATCGAAGTCAAACACAACCGGGTAAGGTCGAGCAGGCCAGGTCAAATTTGCTATTCCTAACCATGTCTATGTCTCAGTAATCTGTACCTTAATTACTACCCATTTAATTCGATAGATGCCTGGATTGCCATAAACTCCTATGGCATTTAGAAGTTGTCCCTAGTACTTTGTTTTCATAAAGCATTCATCCATACTAATAATTGGTCATAACTTTTTCCACTATATATATATATATATTCTTTGTTTTCATAAAGCATTCATCCATACTAATAACTGGTCACAACTTTTTCCACCCCTTCTTCATTGCATCAAAACACACATAGCTTGAATATCAATTTATCTTCATCCTTTCCAAGTTGAAGGTCTATTGTAGAACCTGGATTCATTTCTTTCAATTTAGAAACATAACCATAAAGCTTCACATATTTGTTGTGTTGATTTTTTTCTTTTATTTTAGCTACCTGCCTCCTTACTTACTTACACATGTTAGAATTATCATACAAACTTGGTTTCTCTCTGCATTCTTCAACCATTTTCTTAATTTTAATGCTTGACTTATTTAGAATTTTTCCTTGAAATTCTAATGATAAAGTTGGAGGTAGCAAGCCTTGGCTTGCATATCGGATTACATATATGCTCTAGATTGTAAGTTTCCAGCTTCAAGCATTTATCTTTTCTATCATAGGAAGCATACAACTCAAGTGGACAACCATTGGTATATCTTATCCTTTTTGCTTCATTCCTGTGAAGCTCAAGTTAAATCATGTTGCATAATTGGCAACCATTTCATTGAAGTGTTTAGCACTATCAAAAACCATCCCTAACATTTATTCACTTGCAACAACTCCATTAACATGTCTATTACTTTCATTAGGTCACCTCAAAGCAACATTTGATTCTTCACTACTATGACATTCATTACTGGTCATAAAACTCCCAAAATTAGAAGATTCAATATATATTGTGTCATGTTCTATATCAACACTAATATTGAAATCTAATTCATATTTATCTCTATCATGACCACCCAACTCACCTTCTTCTTGGGTACCTCACCACCTAAATCACTACCACCTAAATCACTAACCAAATCACCTCCATCTTAAGCCACCATATCAAAATCACCATCGTCACTCATTTTAACATCACTACCAACTAATTCTTCACCTCTAAAATTACCTCCATCATAAATTCCAACATCAATATTACCTCCCACATCTATTATAATATCATTTTGATCTCTCAAATCAACCCCTACTTTATTCTCACAACCCAAATCAATTCCTACCCCACAATTAGAACCCATATCCGCTCTAGTTTCACGTCCTAATTCCATAACCATCTCATTTATATGCCAATTGTCATGCCACATTAACATTGGTAAGAATGGTGTTCGTTCATCTATATGCTCAAGATAAACAACAACCTTATTATGTACCTCTAACAATTTAATCAAATCAATTACATTCTGATTAGATTCTAACCTTCTTAAACCTTTACCCAAACCCTTTTCAAGAATCAAATACCATGCATTAAAAATATTAATATATCTTAAAATATAACCCATTTCAAATACGTCTCTTAAACTAATCAAGCCAACATTGACAAAAAATTTTGGTGGTTTAATAGTAGTAATAGTGGTAGTAATAGTAATGATAATTGTAATAGTAGTTATAGTACTAGTAGTAATCATAATAGTAGTATTAGTAATAGTAATAGTAGTAGTAGTTGTTGTAGTAGTCGTCGTTGTCATTATCGTCATCTTCATAGTAGTAGTAGTTGTAGTAGTAGGAGATGACATTACTAACTCATCTATAGGTCTAAGAACTCTATGTTAACTAAGGACCAACAAGGTCTGACACCTAACATTTCAAGCCTAAGCTCAATTGGGCTAGACGCAATTCGAGCTTGAACTGGGCTAAATGGGGGGCCATAACAGGCTAGACTAACTAGCACATCTAAATTTTTTTATTTTTTAAAGAACAAAATGATGTAGTTTTACGACAAAACCATGTTGTTTTGGGCTACTGGGTCGGACTAGTAGTCTTAAATGTTCCTACAAAATGATGTAGTTTTATGACAAAATTATGTTATAGATATACAAAGTCTTCATGACTAGTAGTCTTAAATGTTCCTACAAAATAACATCAAAGCTAGTTCTAATATAAAGACTCTATTATTACAGTTAATTTTTGATTTGATTAGAGAAAGGAGAAACCAAAATTATGTTGTTTGTTTATGTTGTAAAATAAAAATATATTTCTTAGTTACAAAAGGTACGTAATGGTTAAGAATCCCAACCAATTCTTACACAGGTTCAAGTCTTAGAGGCATGTTCTTAGGTATGTGAGAAACTAAAGAGAAGCATAAGAAATAAATTATCAAAAAAGATTCATAACATAGATTGCTTGTTGCAAATAATCGATTTATATATTATGCAATAACATAATAAATTCTAGTTTACTGATCTTCTTTCTTATTTATGTATTTATTTACTTATTTTAACTTTCATTTTTATTCATTACCTTATTCTATATTTATTTTATGAATTATTTTTATATTTCTATTTATACATATTTATTTATTTTATTTATGTATTTATGTAGTGTATATATATGTAATATTTACTTATTATTTTTATGTGGGTTTCTCATAGACAACCCTTTACTAGTTAGGGATAAAGTTGTGTACTTTCGGACTTCTCTAAACCTCACATTTGTTGAAAAATTACTAATTAAATCCAACATGTAAAATAAGTGAAGAAATAACACACGGAAATTTAACATGGTTCACCCTTTAATTTGGGCTACGTCCGCGGGTCAAACTCTGAATAAATCTTCTATTAATGAAAATATCAGGTACAAAGAGTGAAAAATGATACAACAAAATAGTGACGTTCTCACACAATCCCAAATTTACTATCCCTAGGATAATATCCTCATTATTTTGTCACTCACCCTTTTTAAAAAAATGTTTTCTAAAATTACCCCCAAAAATCTCTGTCACACATAAAATGACTCTCTAGTCTCTCTTAAAACTCAACACATTTGTCGCATGTATAAGACAAACATTGAAAATAAAAGAGGGAGGGATAGTCTTTTATAAACCCTCCACCGCTTTAGCTATAGCTTGCAATATGCAAGTTGTAGCTGTCCATTGCCACAACTTGCATGTAAGTTATTAACAGTAACTTGTTTTTTTTATAACATAAGTCTAAGACATTAGCAATACCCATGTAGTTGATACTACCTTACAATTCTCCCCCTATTGGCTACATGGGGTTTATTGTCATTCCTGCAGATGATCGACAAAACTCAAACTTTCCTCTAGGTAGAAATTTTGTCATCATATCTGATCCATTCTCATCCATATGAATATTCTCAAGTTGCAATAACTTCTTATCTAACACCTGTCTGATCCAGTGATATCTCACATCAATATGCTTTAATGTTGAATGGAATGAGGAATTTTTCCTAAGGTGAATAGCACTTTGATTGTCGTAATATAGTTGATATCTATCTTGAAGAAAACCAAGTTTATCTAAGAACTTCTTCATCCATAGGAGCTCCTTGCATGTTTCAGTTGCGGCAATAAATTCTACTTCAATAGTGAATAGAGCAACACATTTCTGCAATTTTGATTTTCATGACACTATTCCCTCTGCAAAGATAATTAGGTAACTTGAAATAAACATTCTCAAGTCAACTTCACTGGCCATTTTTGCATATCTGTAACTAACTAACACAGGCTTGGTAGTTCTAAAACATAAACATATATTCACATGGATATATGAGAATCCACTTCACAACATCCCAATATTCCTTACCAAGATTTGAAAGGAACCTACTCATTACTCCAACTGTGGGAGCAATATCTGGCTATGTACATACCATCAAACTTCCAACTGCAGAAGCATAGGAGATTTTCATCATCTCTTCCTTCTCTTCATCCGTCGAAGGTCATTACTTAGTACTTAACCTTAAATGATTCGTAAAAGAATAACGAACTACTTTAGCTTTATCTATGTTGAACATTTGAAGTATTTTCTCAATATACTTCTCTTGTGATAACCATAATTTCTTAGTGCCCTGTCTCTAATAATCTTTATGCCAAGAATCTGTTTTGCTGGCCCCATGTCTTTCATCACAAAAGCCTTGTTTAACTGCTTCTTTAAACTGTTAATCATGTTGATATTTTGGCCAACAATCAATAGATCATTAACATAAAGTAAAAGGATAATGAAATCATTACCAGAGAATTTCTGTACAAAAACATAGTGATCTAAGTAGTCTTTTTACAGCCTTGCTCCCCATAATTGTTTCAAACTTCTTATACCACTATCTCGGTGCCTGTTTTAAACCATTAAAGCTTTTCATTAATCTACACACATAGTCTTCTTTCCTTTTTTCTTTGAAACCCTCTGACTGCTCCATATATATCGCTTCTTCCAAATCTCCATGAAGAAAAGTTGTCTTGACATCTAATTGCTCGATTTCTAAGCCTAGACTTGCTGCTAAACCAAACATTATATAGATGGATGTCATTTTCACAACTGGTAAAAATATTTTATCAAAATCAACACCATTTCTTTGCTAAATATTTTAACAACCGATCTATCTTTGAATCTTAGATTAGGATTGTGTTTATCATGCTTAATCTTAAACAACCACTTATTTTTCAAAGCTTTTTTGCCTTTTGACAACTTCACTAGCTCAAAAGTTTTAATCTTATGCAAAGACTTCATCTCATCTTGCATGGCTTCAAACTATTTCATCTTATGTTCATCTATTATAGCCTCTTGAAAATTCTCAGGTTCTCTCCCATCAATAAGGAACATTTACTGATCACTAGAGTATCTAGTAGTGCCTTGTCTCACTCGCGTAGATCTCCTTATTGGAACCTGAGTAGTCTCTAGTGCTAGTGGTTGACTCTGGACATCATCTTCATTAGAATCTTCATCTGATTAATTTTGAATGGGAGCATCATCATCAGCTACATTTGGCTGGCAATTTTAAACTTCATTTTCAAATTGTCTTGGCATTGTTTTTGGAGGAATTAACTCTATGTCCACTGGGTCACCATTAGTTCTTGGAACATCCTTTTTCACTTTGTCAAGATCTTCAATGGTTTGACCTTCGACAAATATAACATTATGACTCTGAATTAGCTTCTTTTAGACTGAACTATAAAACCAATAGCTGAATTGATCTTCTCCATAACCAATAAATATATAATGGTGAGTCTTGATGTTAAGCTTGGATCTCTCATCTTTAGGGATATGGACATAAGCTTTGCAATTAAATACCTTTAAATGGTCATAGGAAACATCCTTTCCTTACCATACTTTATCTGAAACAACAGATTATAAAGGGATGTATGGTAAGTGATTTAATACATGAACTGTTATGAATAGAGCCTCACCCTAAAATGTCTTAGGCAGCTTTGCATATCATAGTAGGCATCTAACTCTCTCCATTAAAGTCCTGTTCATCGTCTCAGTTAAACCATTTAACTGTGGTATCTTAGGAGGAGTAGTACGATGTCGAATACCATGCTCTTTGCAATAGACATCAAATGGTCGAATGTAACCTCCACCATTGTGTGTTTGAATGCATTTTAATTGCTTTCCAGTAACTGAGGCATGAAATTTCTTGAAAACATCTAGCACTTTATCTTTAGTCTTCAAGGTATATACTCACATCTTCCTAGAATGGTCATCAATGAAAGTCACAAAGTATTGAACACCACCTAGTGAATTTGGCATTGGCCCACATAGAACCTAGTGTACCAAATCCAACAGATTCTTTATTTTGGAAGGAGTGGAACTTTTGAAAGAAACTTTATTTTACTTTCCTGCAAAACAATCAACACATTTCTTTAAATGTACCTTGTCAACTCTAACTAATGCATTCTTTTTTTACTAACGGAGCCATCCCTTTCTCACTTATATGACCGAGTCTCCTGTGCCACAATTCAATTTCATCATCTTTCTTCACTGGATTCACAACATCATTGGAGACCTTTGCCTGCATCACATATAACTTTATACACTTCTTACCTTTGGCGATTACTAAGGAGTCTTTAGCAAGTTTCCATTTGCCATCTTTGAAAGTGTTGCAAAAACCTTCATCATCAATTATGTTAACTGAGATCAAATTCGAGCGAAGATTAGAAACATGTCTAACATCTTTTAGAGGCAGTCTCATGTTATTGTCTATCGCTAAGTAAATATCACCTTTTCCAGTAATTTTGGCTAAATCATTATTTCCCATTTTAATGACCCCAAAATCTCCTTGTGTATATAATGAGAAGAGTTCTTTACATGATGTGGCGTGAATAGTGACACCACTGTCACCTATCTCGTTAAATTCACAAGATGTACTATTCACATCATTATCATATGAGACGATGTAAAAGTCACTAATGGTGGTAGTCACTGATGTGTGTTCATCATCATTGCTATCATCTTTCTTGACTTTTTTGTTTTTGTTCTTTTCTTCTTTGAACTTTCAACAGAACCTTTTGATGTGACCCCTCCTTTTGCAGTGATGGCACTCAATGTTTGCATATTTATTTGATCTTCATCTGCTCTGATCTCTAAAATTTAGACCTCTAGATTTGCTCCTCCCCCTAAAACTTGTGACCAGAACTTCTAACTGTGATGAAAAGGTCAAACTATATGATCTCCATCCCATCTCTTCATTCATAATTCCATTTTTTTTACAGATTCCATGTTAACAACATTGTCAACTGCAGAATTGGTGATCGAAATCTTCAAAGTCTCCTAAGACTCTATCAAGGAGGTAAGCATGAAAAGGGCAAGGACTTCATCATCGAACTTTATGCCCATTCCTAATAATTGATCCACGATCCCTTGAAATTCATTCAAGTGATTTTCCACAGAGGTACCTTCTCGATATTTTATCTGTATTAATTTTGTCAAGTAAAATAATTTATTGTTACCAATTTTAAAGGCATACAACTCCTCGAGCTTCTTCCACAATGTTCATGCGTGATTCTCATTACAGATATGATTATACACGTTATCGTAAACAAATTGCCAAATAAAACTACATGCCTGCTCATGCTCAAATGCCCACTCTTCGTCTAATTTATTTTCGGGTCTTGTTGTGGTAAACAACAATAAATGCATTTTTGTGCCATAGGTGGTAGTTGAAGCCATTTAGGCTAATCATCTTGCTTTTTTTGGTCTCCATCTTCGATGAGAAATGCTTTGATACAGAAATAAACCTGGCTTTGATACTACTTGTTGGAAAAATTACTAATTAAATCCGACAGGTAAAATAAGCAAGGAAATAACACATAAAAATTTAACGTGGTTTATCCTCTAATTTAGACTACGTCTACGGGCCAAACTCTGAATAAATCTTCCACTATTGAAAATAGTAAGTGCAGAGAGTGAAAAATGATACAACAAAATAATGGCACTCTCACACAAGGTGTTTTCCAAATTTACTATTCTCAGGATAATATCCTCACTATTTTATCACTCACTCTTTTTTAAAAAATATTTCCTAAAAATACTAAAAAAATCACTCTCTCATACAAAATGACTCTGTAATATCTCTTAAAACTCACCACATTTGTCACATAAATAATACAAATGTTGAAAATAAAAGAGGGACAGAGGGTCTTTTATAGACCCTCCACTGCCTTAGCTATAGCTTGCAACATGCAAGCTGTAGACAACTTGTGGACAACTTGCATGCATGTTGTTCACAGTTGCATGTAAGTTGTTGACACTAACTTGCCTTTTTTTAACATAAGTCTAGGACATTGGCGATACTGATGTAGTTAGTATCGCCTTACTCTCTAATCTCTCTTAAAACTCACCATATTTATCACATATATAATGCAAACATTGAAAATAAAAGAGGAAGGGAGGATCTTTTATAGACCCTCCACCACCTTAGCTATAGCTTGCAACATACAAGCTCTAGGAAACTTGTGGACAACTTGCATGCACGTTGTTCACAATTACATATAAGTTGTTGACAATAACTTGCTTTTTTTTAACATAAGTCTAGGACATTGATAGTACTCATATAGTTAGTAGCTCCTTATAGCATTTAGCAGAGCTTATACTAAAATTTTATTATTGATATTGCTATTGATTTTTTTAAGTGATGAATTAGGGAGAGTCGATGAAAGTTGATGAAAATTTTATTATAGCATCATGCTATTGATTTTTTTAACCATTGAATGAACTTATATGGTTAAAATTTGATTAGGAAAGTACTCACTTCTTTTTGCTGTATGACAGTAACCTTGGATGATAATCTATATTTTTTTCCATTTGGATTGGTCTTTTCTAAATAGGCAACGTTGCGTGACTTCCTGACTATGATGGAACCTAAGTTTCGTCAGCAAATTATGGGCTCATTGCATACTGACGTTTATGGAAATCTGACGCTTGAATGACTGTGAACATAAAATTACACACAACCCTAGAATTAGAAGAGCGACTGACTTGTTGTTCGTGGTGAAGATGATTGATATCTAAGTATAGTAAGCAAAGCTAGTGTTTTATTTAACCACACTCTAATACATGTCCTAAATATGATTTAATTATTATTAAAAATTACGAATAATTATAAAATTGTCTAAACTCTAACTACATACAAACCCAAGATTTGCTTTCTTTTTAAACCCGATAACTCACAAAAATTACATAAGGAATAGGTTGTATACTATATAGTACCTACGAACCTAACCTTACTACTATTCCCCTGCTCTTAACGAGTTTCTTTCTACCATCTAATCCTTTGATGCTACTGCTACTGATCCCTCGCAGCCCTAAAAGAAAAGGTATGTCACTTTGTTCGCAATCCTCTCTAACCTTTTTGTTCTAGAGAAAGTTTATATAACAAGGTGGGTTAATGGGAGCTGTTAGATTCCAAGGCAATTCTTCAATACTACGTCTATTGTCCTGTTCCTTTAGCTTTTCACAGTCAGTTGGTTTGCTTTTATATCTTTTATGATTTTTGGCTCGCACCCATGACAAGTTATGTCTATTTGTCTTAATTGGCGAAACAGTAAGCTTGGTCTTTACTGAGTTATGAACTTCATAATTGCTTCCTACTCATGTTAGACAAGAAGTTGATAACTAGGTCGTTTATCTATCCTTATGAGCCATGGCATTTAACTTGCAATTATATAGAATTGGAACCCCTTTCCTTTGATTTCTTAATTTCTCCGATGAATACCTTCTTTTCTGTGTATCCTAAAGAGCCCAAAAATTTCTCCCTACTTTTTTGTTTGTGCTTAATTATATATGCTATTTATAGAATAGAAGATTGTTGGGAATCTTAATGGTAGAGAAGAAACCAGTTATAGGCCTTTCGTGGAAGCCTAAGCTGGTTCTTGGTTTACCATCTTTGAAGAATAGTAATATTAGTAAGTCCCAAGTCATTGACAAAGCAGAAAGTCGTTCCCTTTGGAAACCCAATACAGAGCTTCTTGATGGCCTATTTGTCCCACCTAATAATCCTACCAAGTTAAACAAGTTACTCAAGAACCAATGGAAAGATGTCCATGGCAAGGGCTAGTATGTACATATTCTGGTCAAAAAAAAATTCTTCTCTTGTTCTCCAAATAAAGTATTGTTCCTTAGATTGCGTTGTTTATTGATGTTTTTGCATTTTATGGTTAAATAGGGTTGAGATGCCTACTCCAGCTATAACTCACGAGTTGAAAAGAGATCTTCAGCTATTTAAGGTCTTTTCCTATCCATTTTTTGTAATTCCATGTTAATACTGTTTAGGCATACTTCATCACTCTCCTCCATATTCAAACCTCTTACTATTTTGTCTCAAGACAAATATGCTAAATGCCTAATTATTTCGTTGGAATTGTTCTATTACCATCTTCATGTTCTTATGAATGTTTATCTTTATATTTGTTATACATTTGCATTTGCAAATTTACTCACCCAAGGAAAGAAAAAAGTTGCTTGTATCTATAATCTGTTGCCAACATTTATGATCAACTCTTTTCATTCTTATTACAGATTGTATTTTGATTGGTTTATTATGTTTTCACATAAATGAATTAGTTTAAGTAAAAAAAATTTCCCTTCTCTTTAATACAGCTTAGAAATGTAATAGACCCTAAGAGACACTACAAGAAGGGAGACTCAAAATCAAAAGCTTTGCCCAAATATTTCCAGGTAAGAATGTAATACCCAACATTTGGCAACATTTAGCTTTCCTAATGCTCTCCATCCTTTCTTAAAACTATATTCCTTCAATGATCAATCAAGTGGGTCATGTTATTGAGTCATCAATAGATTTCTTCAATGGCAGGCTTACTAGAAATGAGAGGAAGGCAACACTTACAGATAAGCTACTCTCTGATCCCACTCTGAGGGCTTACCGGTAAGTAAGACATCCCTAATATCTTGTTTGCAGAAAAAAAAAAAAAAAAGAATATTTTTGGTTACGAAGATGTGTTAGTCTAAGAAATAAACAATGGATGAAAGTTGCAGAACTTTAGAATGAAGTAAAATTTAAGACTCATGTCTGCTGTGTGACATAATGAGATCACACAAAACCGATAATTGATTATGAAGAGAATATGGCTGCTACAATAAAGTTTCCATCTCTCTTGTCAATTTAATAAGATTAGGATGAACGTTTGTACCTATTTTTAACACCAAGATGCTAATCTATTTTTATTATTTTGTGTTTTAGGAAGCACAAGGTCAGAGAGATTGAGGAAAAAAATCGTCCTGCTGGAAATGAGAAATGGAAGATAAAGGGACGCCAATCACGAAAGCGTGCCAAGGAAAGAAGACAGTAACTTGGTCACCTTTCATTATATTTTCTTATCCAGAGCTCTTCAAGTCGTCAGGTAGATTTGTTAGGAGTATGAATTAAAGGTTAGAGTAGAGAGCAATCTAAAAGGATGACCTTTAGGAATTTGTTCTTAAATTACTGATATGCGATTCATCATAATTGGGGTAAACCCAAATTGTTAAGTTATTATGTTACTCGTATTATATTTCAAAAGTCAAAGAAAACTGTGCAGAGAAAATTTTGCTGTCGATTGAAAGGTCTTTGGTCATAAATAAATGACTTGGTTGGTTGGTGGATTTGACATTGTATGTTAATAAAATCGTTGAACGTTTAACGTTGATAGAAACTGGTTGTGTTACCAAGTGGCTTATAAATGTGTGGTGGTTGCTACTTATGGTAGCCTTCAGGCTGATTTTATAAAGTTTTAACAAATGACGGTATGAATTATTCAATCCCAATGATTTGGACTTGCACTTCATTCCAAGTAATATTGTGAAAACATTAAACAATGTTAAGTCTAAATTGACAATATTTATATGAGTTAAATAACATGAGCTGAAATTGAAGCTGACAATCATGGCAAAGGCTCTTGTGAGTCTCCTAATCGAGATAAGTGAAGATACGCATCGGTGCCTATATAATATTGCAGAAAACCTCTCGTAAACATAACAAAGCAGAAACTAGTCAGGAAGTTTATGGTAAAAATAAGCAAAACAGTATGATGTTTGGTAGGATAGGAGGTCACGATGGATAGAAAATGAAATGTAAAGCTATGACCAAAATATGAGTTGGCTTAATGTCATGGTAGGAAGTCTATCAGCAACTAACAAAAGGAATATTATTATACCCTAGAAGAAAATAAAACAAAGCAATTATACAATCAAACATAAGATTAGATCTCTTATTTCTTTGTACCAAACATCATCCTAGATGTGAAGATCAAAGATAAATTTCTTCAAATCATGACTCTCCTCTCCTATTCACCTTCTCTTAGCCAAACTTAGATAAAGTACACGTTCTTTGGAGAAATGGATACAACCCTACAGGAGATTGCAAAACTGAAAAACCTATCTAGAATATTAGCGAAGAAAGAATAACAAGATAGAAATAGAAACTTGCATATGGTAACAAATGCAGAGAGGCAATGCTACTTGCAGTGCATAAATCAAGTGCATTACTATCATGAACTGGCTGAAATATATGTGCATTAGCTTCTTTGAGAGAGGTGAGACAGAAATAGAGATGCAAAGTGTAATAGAAACACCCAATCTACTCACCATATCCCTCCATGAAGATGATCACAGATCACCTCTAAAATATCGAGCATACAAGTGGCTAATTGGAATTCCATATCCATAATCATCCATTGTTACTATCTCAGATATTCCAAGATCAGAACGCTCATCTAGTGGATTTTTTACAGTACTATAAAGGTACGTAAAGATTTTGGGAAGGCCACTCCTTGGAATCCCACCTCCCTCATCTGAAACCTATTATAATGAGATGAACAACTTATTAAGAATTAACATCATAGACTCCTATGCAAGCCCAACACAATATCAAGTTATCATGGATGACAATAGATTTGGAAACCCAATTTAATGGCAGCATGTCTAAAGTAGCAAAACCTTTATAATGGCATCCTCAATTCCATCGGCAACTACTTTTCTGATGGGAGGAGCCACTTTATCTGAATCCATATAAAGCTCTTGGACAGCTCGCAGGGAATTCTTAACCAACTCAAATACCATAAGGTGCAAGTGTGTTAGAACATAGCTGTTACACAGGTCAAAAGCTAAGGCATTACGCATAGGCAACAAGAAATAAAATTTCGTAATTGCTTTCTACACTGCTAAAATGAAAGCAATTGAATACAATAAAGTAAGATGCAAAAATAAAAACAAATTAGTGAGTTAACAAAAAAATAATTGAGAGAGAGGCATAGAAGAAGCAATTGAAGTTGAAAAGGAAAACACAAACAAAGGAAATCCGACTTACAAAAATGTAAACTTGGGATCCCCATCGATAGTAAAACTAGGTGCGCTCCCATACTCTCTTAGAAAAATAGCATAGGCATCCTCACTAGCATTTTGTGCTACCTCAAGAGGAGACATTTTTGTATTGATATAACCCACATAATGAGGAGAGGGATTCAGATTGTGCAACTCCACATACTGCCCTGAGTATCATCCAACACACAGGAGCATAGTGAGAGTTTATAAATCCATAGAAGCAATCAATGCAAGAAAGGAAAAGCAATCAGTTGTATTCATAAATAGATAAGAAGTTAAAACCAACTAATAAGCATTCTAATTCCAATTCTTGACATGTAAAAGCGATCCAGAAATTGATGAATCTCAATCAGATCCTCGTACATGCTTGGATTCATTCCTTTCTTTAACTGTTGAATGCCTAAGGCCATTGTTAGGACCACATTGATGTGTCTAACCTTATATGCTCCTCTCATTTGTGTAAATTCTCTCTCATAACTTATATCTTTGATATCAAGAAAGGATCTCAGATCGTGGAAAGAATCTAGACACCAGTCTCGGACCTTAAATGAAAGTTAATCAGAATTAGTTTGTAGGTAGAAGAAAAAAATTCACCATGTACCGTAGACTAGCTAAATTCTCAACTAAAAACTAAAAAAAAGCCTCGTTGGATCAGATCATGCTAGCGGATCCCTAACATCACTAAAGGACCATTAGTAAAATTGATGTCTGTCATAGCAGGTGAAACTGAAAAGAGTACTAAAAACCAAGTTAAAAGTACGCAACTGGGGATTTTCTTCTACAACATATAAGGATTACAAATGGCTTCGCACTTGAAAAACAAGTAAAACAACCCTTTATTAAAAAAAAAAAAACA
>JANSVB020053523.1:0-13382 GCA_025504935.2 Erythroxylum haughtii
CGCAACTGCTTTAAAACATGAACCAAAACGAGACGCCAGCGACGCAAGCCTCCACGATGAAGGAAAGACCAGACGGCGGCGATGGTTGCAGACGGTGGACACAGGCGGCGACGGAGAAGGAGAGAAGAAGAAGAGGAAAGCAGGCGCGCGATGGGAGAGGGGAGGGTTGCGCAACTGCTTTAAAACATGAACCAAAACAACGTCATTTTGGTTCAGTCCAAAACGACGTCGTTTTGTTACGTTTTTTAAATGACGATTTGCATATACATTTACTGACGCCATTTTACCGACAAAATTTTCGCCACCAGTAAATGGTTACTTACCGTCTTATTTTTCCGACGCAGTTTTATTCCGTCAGTAATTACTAACAAAATGTCATCGGTCCCTAAATTTTTGTCGCTATTCACTTCTTTTTCTTGTAATGATCTTTGGAGTTTTATCTTTGAATTAATGAAATTTGATTGTTATGTCTTTATTAGATTGGTTGTGATTTAATTATGTGATTGCATAATTCAATAATAAACTGAGAAGGTTAATCGAATGAAAAATGATTAAATTGGGCTAACGAGAGTTATGTGATTTAATAGAAATTAGAATTAAATCAAATTGGTAAATTGTGCCAAGAGAGATCTTGCATAGGTTTCTGGTAGTTTATTAGAGAACTTCAAAACTAATTAGGGTTTTAGACAGGTTATAAATTGATAAATTGTGACCTCTATAATCTAACTAGGGTTTATGATTTAGGGATATGGTTATGACTCGAAACAGAGTAATCAACCCTAGGATCATGTAGAACCAACAATCCAGTAATTCATAATCAGTTAGGTTAGTATTAAAGATAGGTAAAATTCCCTTTCTCTCAATTGGTAATTTCCTTAGATTAATTCTTGGGTATGTTGTAATAGCTTAGTAATAGTATTTCCGTGCTTCATTCTTAATTTGATATGATTGATTGAATTAATTTGTCATTTTTTGTTTCATGCAATTTGAATTTTTGTATTGTTTTCTGGCCTTAGATTTTAGGATTAGATTATCCCTCCTCATGGGATCGACACCTTAGATGCTACGCTAATGAACCGTGCACTTGCGAATTATCAAGGATTATTTATTAAAACTGACACACATCAGACACCAGATCAATAATATATAAACTATAAAACATAGAATTAAGAAACTCAAAAAATCAACTGACTAAAGATCAAGTTTAAGAAATATTTGACAGTTGTTAAATTTGGATCATTTTCTAAAACTCCCACTTGATTCAAAGTTGCAAACACCAAGTTATAGTCTAAAATAGTCATGTTTGTTTTAAGGAAGGGACTTTGTGATCATATCAGCCACTTGCTCTTTTGTATTGCTATGCTTCAAAGTGATTGAATCATTTAACATAAGGTCTCGAATAAAATGAACTTAAATATCAATCTTCTTTGTTCTTCCATAGTATGCTAATTTTTTGTCAATGTAATTATTACCTTTTTCATATTGGTTGCTCCCTTTTACTCTTGATTGAAAATTGGAAGATTTTGTCTTAACTAACTTTTTTAATAAATTGATTGTAGCACCCCACTCCCGCAAGACACGTACCCAACATCCTGCATGATATCCGAGTCCGTGCCCCGCGAGGGAGACATAATAGAACACTCAATTAATCAAAACTTGGTATACACATTTTTTTTCTTTGAACAACAACATACCCACATTTTTCTGAAATCCATAATCTATTTGGGCCCACTTTATTCCATAAACATTTTTCAAATCATCATAATTTTTTTAATCACTAGGGGCCATTCTAGAAACAAAACACTCATAATCATAATGTCAATACAATATGATTACATTCGTATACAAATTGTATAATAATTTTAGAATACATTCCTTAATACAAAATTTGTGGAAAATACAATTCAGTATAGAAAGAAATACAATGCAGAAGCGAACTGATTCCGACCTCTATCTATCATTTCAAACCATAGGTATATTCTCGTTTGTCTAACGGGGCACTCTTCAAGCCTGAAAAATTACATTGCTATTTTTTATGAGTTTTGTGAACTCAATGAGTGAACCATCATTGATTATTTCACTGGATAACATACACACATCACATATGCATGAATTCATTCAAAACATCACAACTCACACAGTATGGCACAACATAAGATCACTCAATATAGCTTTGCAAATCATTTATAGATTTCAGTCTTATATGAATGCTATATGCATGAGACTCACATTCATTCTTCTTTTTATAACTGAGTGCCTATCACAAACTTATACAAATATTGGCCCATAGGGCTCAGTCAAACAGAATCATGGAGCATAGCTTTATGTGCAGAATCAAAATTCACAAAGCAAAGCTCTATGTGGAAGCGCTTCAAACTGGCTACTCAAGTCACAACGCCTTTATCTGAGTATGCATTTTATGACATGCATCAAATACTAAATATCTCATATATCACAATCTTATACAAATGCTCAGACAAAGTTTTCACATTCATCGGACCTAAGTCCTGTATTCAGCTTTCTTTGAGAATTAAAGTCATTCAGGAATTCGTATCAAATCAAAACACTTCCAATACATGCCCAACTAATAAACTCCTCGGACTTCAAGTTCGGAATTCAGAAACAATTCGCAAATAGTTTAGTAAAAATTTAATAAATCACATAAATTCAAAACAAATCAATTATAGGAAATCATCTAGGTTGACTCACAGTACGCTCCAAAATGCTATTGCCTGGATGGTCTGATAATGTCCGACTAGCATCCATTGAGTTCTTCTGTATCATACAAAACACATTTACAAATATCACACTTTTGTACAATTGTACAAATATCCCTTAATGCACACGTACTTATACAATATGCACAATGCATGTTCAATGATAATTTTGGGTTACTTTATCGAGATCCTTATGAACAAATCATTCAGATATCAAAGCCCTCATTAATACCATTTATACTTATAATTTGGACCAATAAAAAGCAATGTGAAACCAATTACACAACTTCATTGACCACTTCAGATTTTCTTCCAAGTCACACTTTCGAGTCTATTGTTCACATTCAATTAGAAAGAGAAAATGATGTAATTTGGTTATACTCTCTTCTAGAAAAGTGTTCCTCTATATCTTATCTTTCCATTGACACCAAAATCACTCAATTTAGTTTAGTAAATTAGAAGATATGCCTCAAACATTATCGGGTTGTTCACATTCAAAAACAGTGTACTATGTACAACTTTCATATAGAAATTCAATATTTTAGAGAAAAAATCAAAATTAAACTTCTTGAGACAATTTGTATATTTCTCTAGTTTACTTCAAATTAAAAATCATCTCATTTGAAATCCAATAGATCCAGATATAATCAAAACACCAAAGTATGTTCAGTAAAATAACACCAGTTCATACCATTCCAACAAATTCTCCCACTTTCGTTCAATCAATATTTTTTCAATTCAATTCAAAATGCTACAAAATTCTATGGACGGATAGAAAAATGTGTTAGGAATCCAATGGTTTAAGAATCAGATCATTTGAAGGTCTATAGAAGAAGTTATAACAAAAGATCAAAGTATGAACGACCGCGACATTCGGGTGGTCCTGCGAAGTCGCGATCGTGTGCATGCACAATCGTGACACTCCAGTGAACCTTTTTTCAGTAACACCAACTCATAATAATTTCGTAAAGACCAATTCATATCAGGCTTAATCTGTCCTTCTTCCTAATTTGAGCACATCTTGTACTCAATGTGAGCACACCTTGGCAAGGTGATACTCTCAGAGATAATTCATCTTTTTTACTTCTCATTGGTGTTAATACACTTAACTCTTAAGTCTATCTCACTACATTTCATAACTTCAATGTTGTCCCACCAAATTCATTCGTCTTTTATGGGCCACTATTGCACCTTGCACTTTCTTCCTCTCATTATCAAACATATTAGCACCAATTTACTCGAATTTTCCAGAATTTACCTCTTCCGAGGCTGCTTCATTTCGTAGTAAGTCAACTACCATATCGAGTGCATCAATTCTCCTCATTTGATTCGTCATCTTTTTCTTTATCTCATTCATACATAAAATCCTCTCTTATATGCATTTCTAACTTTCTCCTTACTACACATCATTCATTTCTTATTAAGTCATTTATGACTATTTCATTCCCCTTTTACTCTATCCTCGTTTCCATCTCATTTTCCTATTGTCATTTATTCATCTTACATATATATATTCGCAATCGATTCAGAGTTATAGATGCATATTCATCCTGAAATTCTGATCTCAATTTCCCCCTAATATCTTCTTATATTGAATTATAAACTCTTATCACGATACTCATATGACCATTTCGGTTCCAAATTCATCCTTTTATGATCATAACAATTTTCTGATTTCAGTATTCTGCCTTTACACTTTAGTCTCTTTATTTCTACTCATATCCCTATTTTCCTCAATCAATCCATGGCAATATACCTATTCACACCTATATCACATTTAAGGGTACATACATAATTGTGGTGAACCTTTATCTATCATACAGAACTAGATACTATTTTTTATTTCCAAAATGTCCATCAACCTTTATTTTTTCACATTCTGTCAAATCATCATTTTTTCTAAGTGCTTTTAACAGGTCAGACTCTTAAGGAATGCTCATGCATGTGACTCATACTGGGGATCAGTTGCCATTGTCTGCTATGACATGACTAAAATGCATGTGACTTAATACATATTTCAAAAGGCCCATATAAGATAGTACTTCTGGGCTCTAATACCACATATTGTAACACCCTACTCCTGCAAGACACGTGCCCGACATCTTGGGTGATATCCGAGTCTGTGCCCCGCAAAGATAGCATGCTAGAGCACTCAATCATTCAAAAATCACTATAATTTTTTTTGAAATAACAACAAACATATGCGGAAATAATAATCAATTCGGGCCCACTTTCATTCATAACATTTTCAATCAACACAATACAATCAATAGAATTTCAATAGCCAATTGGGGCTCATTACAAATACAAAACACTTTACTCATAATGTCTTTACATTCCACCATAAAAACTTTTGTATACACATTATACAAAAATTTCGGAATATATTATTTTAAAAAAATCGTGGGATACAAATTTATACAAAAATAGGAAAATACTAATGCAGACGTGAACTGATCCCAACCTTTATCTTTCCCTTGCATGCAGTAGGGATACTCCCATTTGCTTAACGGGGTGTTTTTCTTGTCCTGAAAAATATTTACAAATTTTGGGTGAATTTTGCGAACTCAATAAGTGACCATCATCGATGGCTCAACCAGTCACATAACACATAATTCACATTCACATCATTTCACATTTCACACTCAATACACTTTAATCATTCGTATTATACATATGCAGTGCACATGAGACCCATTTTCTATTTATTACTTTGTTGTGATTGAGTGCCTAAATTGTCCCGTATCCATTAGATACCAGGCTCATCACTAACTGTCCCTTATCCGCTTGGGGGATACAGGGTTCATTTTACATAGTGAGCCTTAGGCTCTTAATTACTTTTGAGCTCGAGGCTCTTTTCTACTCGTTGAGCTTTAAGCTCTGATTGGTGGCTACTCTGGTCACAACTGCCATTATGTTTCATGCATTCATGAAATGGAATGTCTCAATCGCATTTGCCTATTCTCATTCACTCACATTCACATATCATCGGACCGTAGTCCGACATTCAACATTAGAGTTGAATATCACATTTTCACTTACATGTAAATGCTCATTCAAAATACATTTATCATCAAATTATGTACACTTAGTTCATCTCATTCACATACAAGTAACACTTCGATATCTCAATCAATTCATCACATCATCGAACCTTCTGTCCGAAAACTAACACAATCAATCACATTCATATAATCATTCAGTAGTCAATCAATACAAAAATTCAAACAAAATAAACAATGAAATGAGACCATCTAGGTCTACTCACAGTACGCTCCAGATTAGCATTTGCTTCCAAATTTTGAAAATGCCTGAATGCGGACTTTTAACCTGCACAACCTATTTATGCAAAACACACGTTGCACTCACATTAATAATGACACACTTATAAGCATTTATTTATGCACAATTGTATAAATGGACTATGTATAATGCATGCTCAATGATAATCACAGGTACTTTACCAATCACTCATCAATTCTTTAAATCTCAACCTCAATCCTTTGATACTTTGATATCAATAACTTATTCACTAATTTACCAATATAATCCCATATGTGACTAGTGAAGAGGAAAACAGAGTATATAAATGTGTATTTATCACTATCAACTTTCTGCTTAAAACTCAATATTTCCTCTTCATTCCTATTTCATTTCAGCTCAATATATCACAACCAAACCAAAATCTACCATATTTTACAATCATCAAAAACAAAAAATCACACTCACGTATTCTTCAAGTTTTCTGCTTTTCAACTTTTGCATTTTCTTCATTTCTTCCTCAAACTTTCATTTTAAAACATTCATTCTCATCTCCAGACATCACCATACACTTATCTCTCAATTCTAAAATCATTTTTAATCAACTCTAAAAACACTCCAAAACTTATATATATGTATATAGAAAACATCAACATGAACAGAGCATTCACATAATCATTTCTCCAAATTTTTCTGTTCTCATCACATACATATTTTAGTTGATCTTTTAACTCCAAAACTAGTTTAACACTATCTCATAACATTTTGGTCATCAAATCCACAGAAAATCAACAAATACGACATACCCCAATTTTCTCACTCACTTTCCAACAAATATGAATATAACTGTTTCCTAACCATTTTACAGTGAACCCACAATGCATGCTTCATTTCATACAAGAATACATAATCATAACAAGCTCACTTGTATGAAGCTCTAATATCTGCAAAATTACATAACCCTAATCTCTCATGCACCCACGTACATCAATTTGAAAGTTGACAGGGAGGTTCGGTTTTTCTTAGGATAAAAGAAAGAAATATCAAAGTGGAAGTGATGACAAACAAAGAAAAGCAAGATTTAATTTTGGTAAAAATTTGATGAAAACTCTGTGTTGGAGGAACTCTAGAGAAAGAAGTTTCGAGAAAGATAAAGATAAGTACAATAGCTTATCTTTCAAGGGTAATAAAAATCTTAACTTTATGGCTTGGACACCTGTCCATTTCTTATCCACTTCCCTTCATTAAGACTTAATTAAGTATAATTTATACTTAAGTTTAAAACTCAATAATACCACTGCAATCATAAGTTATAATCCATTAAATCATTTTCAGATTTTTCCATAAACACAGCATTTCGGGTCAACTTTGCATGTTCTTTCTGACCCCGATACTGAAGTTATTTTGTAATGCTTTCTTCTAGAAACATATTCCCATATGTCTTATGTCTCCATTGACAACAAATTCATTCAATTTGGTTCAGTGATTTGAAAGATATACCTTAAACATTTTCGGACTGCTCTTGTCCAAAACAATTCACCATACACAATTTCCATCTAGAATTTAAACATCTTAGAGACTGGTTCAAAATTTGACTTTTTCAGATGATTTATAACGCTATGTATCTAGTTTATTCTAAATTAAAAATCATCTCATTTGAAATCCTACAGTTTCAGATATAATCAAAATACTGAAGTGTGTTAAGTAAAACAACATCAGTTGGAGGTAAAATACTGAAGTGTGTTAATCAATCAATCCCACTCAATTTAGAATGTTACCAATTTTTGTGGAGAGGTAAAAAAATGTCTTAGGAATCCAATGGCTTAAGAATCAAATCATTTGGAGGTCTAGAGAAGAAGTTATTATCGAAGGAAGCAAGATGGTTCGGCTGCACAATGTTCAGCAACCATTAGAGAGCATTGTAGCTTGATGGGACAAATAAGGTGGTGAGAGTGTCCACCAATTGACACTCACGGGTGTGAGACACAAAATTCATAGGTGTGAGTGAGTCATGCCCATGCAAGAGTTGTGCAAGAGTCATGGGCGTGAGAAAAAAACTCACTGGAGTGACAGATAAAGACAAAAAGGTTGGAGAATATATACTGTCAGACCCGTCCTACATTTTTCACTCTAACTCTCTCAATTCAATTCATATTGCTATTATTTTTGGTGGATAGGTAGAAAAATGTCTTACGAGTCTAATGGTTCAAAAACCAAGTCATTTGGAGGTTGGACGAAGAAGATATAATCAAAAGAAGGAAGACTATTTAGTATAGGGAAAAACCTCAAATACACGATCGTGCTTAAGCACGAGGGTGCAAATCCCATTTCATTCGATGGTGCAAATCCATATAACTCAAAACACGCATTTTTCACTAACCCTTAATGTCACCTTCATGCACTTTTTCACCTAAAATCCTAAAGTCGCACAACGGTGCATTCTCTCCTTCTTCTCTACTGATCCTTTTCTCCATTTCCTTCCCAGTTTCTTTCATTTTCAGACTTTACAATTCTTCCGAACAAATCTTTTCAACATTTCATACTCCAAATCACTCTCTAAACAAATCATAATCAATTTTAATCAATCAAACACCAAAAATCCGAAACTCATATTCTTCCTATCTCTCTACTGTAAATCTTCAAATTCTCAGATTTTCATCCAATGCTTATTCTTTCATTTTTATCTATTCTTTAACTTCATTTAACTCCCTTTTCCAGTTCAAAATCAATCAACTACAAGTTCATAAAAAAATAACTATTAAAATTGAAATTGCAAGCTCTCTCTCTCTATTGTGTTTTCATTTTCTAAAACATTTCATTTCATCAAAAACTTATCGTTTCGTGAACTCTATTTCACGACCTCATCAACATCTTCATATAAAATCATTAAATTCATTTCAAACCATGTAAAACCATCTCTAAAAATACTTCACAATTACATGCATGAACAGTACATCAACTTTTACCTATAATAGAATGCATGCATTTCTTCATCATCTTACGTAAACTTCCACATATTCAAACCAGAACAGATTATCTACATATATATCCATCAACGAACATTTTACAACTCCTCTCAGGTATAAAAACCAAAAATCAATTCAAGAAAACTCATTAGATATTCACCAGTTATCAACCTTCAAAGTCACGATCGTGCATATGCACAATCGCGATTTTCGTCCTTGAACCTCCAAAGTCGCCATCGTGCATGTGCACGATCTCAACATTCACTTAAAAATCACCAATGTAGACTTTCAATTTTGACCCTTCAACCCTCATTTTTTTAACTTATAAGCACGCCGGTGCACTTCCTATATTCATTCACAAGCACGACGATGCAATTCTTCTTTACCAAAACTTAACTTCTAAACTCCATAAGTTTTGATCCCGAACTTCAAAAATTGCAAACTTTATATTAGTGGAAAGCTAAAGAAAGATCTACAATTTCCATGAAGACAATTTTGTCAAAATCTATCCACATCAGTATAGTTTATTCATGGAAGTTTCAAATCAAATTTAACTCCTTTAATTATTCATTCCCAGTAACTTCTCAAATGACTTCTATTCACTAAAATCCAACACTTCAATTTTTATTTCTAGTCATTCTACTCCATTTCATTAAACTCATTCACTATAACCACAATTCTCAACATATCCCATTACAATTCAATATATCTGGAATGTCAATAAGTGCATGTACAATTATTTTCATGTGTCCAAAAATTCAAATTCACATGCATGTATGCTGACATTATGCTGAGCATGAAATGCAAAAAATTTTCTAACTCTCACATTGCTATTTTCTCCATTATTGAAATCTAAATTCTAACCCTTAATATGGGGACAGGATGTTACAACTATTGCGCCTCCTTTTTTTTATGAAAGGTAAAAGGTATATTCATCAAAGAAAATATGTACATCTGCACAGAGGCATAACCCAATCAAGGATACACCCAGTCCAAAAATGCCATAGGTCCTAAGATGGACCAAAACAACTAGAAGCCCAAAACAGTCAAAAGCCAAAACAGTCATGTCGCTATTCTATTTTCATTTAATTATTGGTCCACTTCACTGTTCACTCTTATTAAAACACTCGCCACTCTTGCATGTTTTTTTTCCTTTGGATTGTGCGTTTTGGTGCCTTAGCTTAGACTATTGCTGCGTCGTTTAATCTCTTGGTTGTCCTTAGCATGTGTTGCGTCATTTTGGTGTGCGTTGTTTTGCTCTTGGTTGTTTTTAACGTCTGCATGCTATGCCATTTTTCTTCAACATATGTTTGCATGAAATGCAAACGTACGTTGTTTACATGTTGGCTAACACTTACGTTTCATTCATTCCATCTAATGCATGGTTGCTTCATTTTACTCCTATCTTCTGATTGCTTTATTCATGGACCATTAAATTCACATAGTTGAATGGCAACATGCATAAGCATTTGCAACTTTGGTTCTTCTTCTTTATGTTTTCATCTTTCTTGTCTCTTAAATTTTTTTCTTCTTACTCTATGAAGACAAGTCAAAATTAATCTTTGAAAAATGGTCCAAATATCATGCTTTTGACTCACTTTAACTTATTTGCTTCTGAATTATGCCTAAAATCACACATGAGTCAAAGGGAGTATCTTAAACAATTTAACTTCATTAATCACTAAGTGTTATGAAATAATTAAACAATCAATTAAACACATATCAATTTCTCCCATATTTAACTTTTGGTCATCCTCGAACAAAACATCAAAATTAAGCTCATAGACCTAAAAATATTGACTTATTTCTCATATGTTCCAAGAATACATAATCATAAGCAAAGATGAATGGTAACATTGCCTCGAATGTCCGTATTGTCCTCTCCGATTTTCTATCAGTCTGTGGATGGAAAGCTGTACTAAAGTGTAAATTAGTTCCCAAAGCCTCTTATAAGCTTTCCCAAAATCTGGTGGTGAACTTGGGATCTCTATCCGAGACTATAGAACTTGGAATCCCATGAAGCCTGATTATCTCCTCCACATACTTCTTGGCTAAAACATTTAAAGAATCTATCTGTTTAATTGGCAAGAAATGTGCTGACTTGGTTAGCCTATCCACAATCACCCATATTACATGATGCTTCCTGTTGGTTCTTGGCAACCACATCAAGAAATCCATCGTAATCTTTTCCCACTTCCATTCAGGAATAGACAAAGGTTTAAGCTTGCCTGAAGGTGCCTGGTGTTCAACCTTGATTTGCTGACACATTAAGCATCTTTTAGTATACTCTGCAACATCTTTTTTCATTCATTTCCACCAAAAGTGCTCTTTCAAATCTCTATACATTTTTGTACTCCCTAGGTGCATTGCATAGGGAGCGTTGTGTGCCTTATCAAAAATCTTATCTTTCAACTATAACATATCGGGAATAAACAATCTGTTACCTACCACCATCAATCCATCTTCCCTTACCTCTATTTCAGAAGGTTTACCATTTTTAATCTCTTCTCTAAGCCTGCTCAAGTACTCATCCTGTTCTTGCAATTCCTTAATTTTCTCATTCAACACTAACCTTACCCTAAAGTTAGCCAATATACTTCCAGATTCAACTTGCTTCAATGTCACTCTAAGTTTGGTTAATTCCTTCAACAAAGGAAAATATACTGCCTCCATATATGCCATAGTAGATTTCCTACTTAATGTATCAGTTACTACATTAACTTTTCCCAGGTGGTAGTCTATCGTCAAATCATAATCTTTCAAAAATTCCAACCATCTTCTCTGTCTCAAATTCAACTCTTTCTGGCTCATCAGATACTTAAGGCCCTTGTGGTCTGTAAATTCCTTAGTAGTGACTCCATATAGATAATGTCTCGATATATTCAATGCAAAATTTATGGCAGCTAACTCTAAGTCATGCGTGGGATAATTCATCTCATAAGGCTTTAATTGCCTAGAAGTATAAGCAATCACTTTATCTCCTTGTATCAACAGACAACCCAATCTCTTCCTTAAGGCATCATTATAAACTGTATACCCATCACTACCCGAAGGTAAAGTCAAAATTGGTGCAGTTGTGAGCCTTTTCTCTAATCCTCAAAACTATTCTGACACTCCTCTGTCCACACAAACTTCTGATTCTTCCTAATCAATTTGGTAAGTGGAGCTGCTATCATGGAAAAGCCCTCCACAAACCTCTTGTAATACCCAGCTAAACTCAAGAAACTCCTCACTTCTGCTATATTCTTAAGTGCTTCCCATTTCACCACAACTTCTATTTTTCTCGAATCCACATGCACTCCTTGCTCTTAAATCACATGTCCAAGAAATGCCACTTCCTTTAGCTAAAATCATATTTGTTGAATTTTGCATACAACTTGTTCTTCCTCAGTGTCTCCAAAGCAATTCTTAAATGTCCCTCGTGCTCCTTATCACTCTTGGAATAGAACAAAATATATCATCAATAAAGACAACGATAAATTAGTCTAATAAGGACTTAAAGACTCTATTCATTAAGTGCATGAAAGTTGCAGGGGCATTCGTCAATCCAAAGGGCATAACTAAAAACTCAAAATGCCCATACCGTGTTCTGAAAACAGTCTTTGACACATCAGACTCCTTTATCCTCAACTAGTGGTAACTCAATCTCAAATCTATCTTAGAAAAGATTTTTTCCCCTTGCAATTGATCAAACAAATCATTTATGCATGGGAGTGGATATCTATTCTTGATGGTGACATGATTAAGCTTCCTATAATTCACACACGTTCTTAATGATCCGTCTTTCTTTTTCACAAAAGGACCGAAGCTCCCCAAGGCGAAGAGCTTGACCTAATGTACCCCTTCTCTAATAATTCTTTCAATTGCTTTTTAAGCTCCTTCAACTCTGCCGGAGCCATTTGGTAAGGTAGAATTGAGATCGGTACAGTACCCGGAAGAAGCTCAATGGGAAATTTAATTTCCCTAGGTAGCAGTAGTCCTGGTAATTCCTTAAGAAAGACATCCGAAAACTCCATGACCATAGGAATTTCTTCTAACTTCCCTCTATCTGCCCTCGTGTCTAGCACATAGGCCAAAATAGCTTCACACCCTTTCTCATCATCTTCTCTACTATCAGAGTCGAAACAATTCTCTGCGGACCTATTTTTCTGTCCCCCATAAATACCACCTTTCTTTCATTATCCAATTCGAGCTCCACTGTCTTCCGTTTGCAATCTAAGTTGGCAGTATACCTTTCTAATGTGTCCATACCCAATATCACATCTAATTCTCCCATCTTGAATGGCATTATGTCCACCACTAGGTGTTCCCCACCGATACATACTTCACAGTCTTTATAAAGTTGGCTAATGATAATATACTAGCCGATTGGAGTACTCACCAAGTTGACTAAGTTCAGCCACTTTCTTGCCCTCAAACATCCTTACAATGCAAAACA
>JANSVB020060089.1:0-16503 GCA_025504935.2 Erythroxylum haughtii
GTTTATTAAATTTGTGAAAGAAAAAGATTATTCTTTACAAATATTTAAAATTGTAAAGACTAAGATAGATCCCAAAGGGAATAACTATTCCCACTAAAATTGGAATTTCCAAAACTTGATCAATAAGACCAGATACCAAACATTTTCCAAAACAAACAAGATCAAATGCCAAACAACTGATAACCTGTTACCTAACAAGGAAAACGCTAAACCAATTATATTATTCTTGTGACATATCGCTTCAAAGTTCAAACTCAAAGAAAGTATGTTAGGGATACTATGGCCAGCCAAAAACTAAAAGAAATCCTTTCCAAGCTTTAAATCAAACATACCATTATGAATGAAATAATAAAAATTCAGCCAACATAAAAATTTAATTATTAAAACAACCTTCAACTAATCATCAAGCACTACTTTGTTTTCACAAGTCTCATTTGAATATTTTGGAAAATTTTAAGAATATCTATATTTCATAAGAATAAATTAGGATTTGATATTAAATTCAAATAGAAGACTTTGTTAAAGAAGAGTCTACGACTGTTTTCACCACTTAACACTATTTGACATTTTGATAATAACTTTTCATAGAAATATTAGATTGATTAAATTCAAGAGACTTTGAAAATGTTAGAGAAATAGTACAACTTGTATGAAGATACATATGCTAATTCTTGGCTATCAATCGACCAATTTACCCTATTTTTAGATTAGTGTCAGGCATCGAACTAATATGTTTGAAATTTATGTTTTTGAATAAGGTTTTTCAGAACTAGTCATCGGTTTTATGGGAAATAATTCCTAGTAACCAAATGAACAATAGAAAGGAAGGTCTGTTAGGAGAATTGAAAGTAAAATGAAGCTAATTCTGGTGGAATACATTAGTATAAACATCATTTGCTAACCTTTTTTATGCTAATGTATATTAATTATAGTGGAATACATTAGCATAAACATTATATGCTAACTTTTTGATGCTAATGTATAATTCCTTATCTCCTTGCCTTGTGTTCTTTCTTCCCAAATATTTGCTCTAGTACTCCTTAAACATTGTGTGAGTTGATCAAAACTGAGTTCTCCCATTTTAGATTTCATGGTTTCTTAGCTTGATGCGGTTGAGCTTCATTTCTTCACCATGGCAACCTTTTTAATATCTAAGTAACTAGAATCATCTCTTGTTTTTATTAAATTATAGGAGGAGTAATATTTTGCCCTCTCACAAAATCTCCATTTCTTGTTGGACAAGTGGATGGACACTATTAGTATTTAGTTCAATAACACTTAAAAAGTGAGACTAAAATAGAATCCAAGACCAGGTATGCATGTCTAGTTTCGATTGATATTATCTTTGAATAGCTCAATAGCAAGTAGTCCATCCACCATTTGAGATCAGGGACTTATCTGAATAGGAGTAGTAATTGTAATTCTTTGTTCCATTCCATTTATCGAATCATGAAATCTTGATACGATTTTCCTTTTTGTAACAAATAAATTAGAAATAAATGAAAACTTCTTCGTTTTCAAAGGGATGGTTTTTAACTCTATTGTTGAATTAAAGTATGTTTCACATAATTTGTCTGTTTATATACTTAAAGCTAGTTGGTAGGTTTCAATTTAATGTATGAAATTAGTATTTTAATCGGTAAACGTACTCTTTGTTTTATGTTTTTTGTTAATTATATTATACTTAATTTCAAAGATAAAGTATATAGAATAATTATTGTAAAGTTAATTATTCAATTTGTATTTATGTATTATTCCTAAATTATTTTTAACATGTTAAATGGAATAGATTAATAAAATTTAAAGAACAAGCAACAATTCTACAAGTCAATATGTTACACCATCCAAGCTAAGAAATTAGTACTTAAATAATCAAATAAATTTAAAACTAGGACACTTTATGTTTCTTTCTTAAGAAGAAAGTAAGATATCTTTAAAATTCAAGCATGGAGATATTTAAAACAAACTTGTAGGTGTATATTAGATAATAAGTTTACTAAACTGGCCTTATTATAAGAATCTCAAATGAAATATAACTTGTGTGTCTATGGATTTTGACATTATGATAGTTTTATGATTAGTCTTTAGATTTTAGATTACTAAGGCATCTCATATGAGAATTACTATCTTTTGATGCTACTTATTATCTATTCTATTTAGGATATGTCAGTTCATTTCCAATATATTAGGAACTTAAAATAAGATTAAAATTTTTATCTACATATTTGCTGATCTCTATATTTGCGTTATGTGCATGTAATGAGCACGACTTCACTACTAAACTTGCATAATCCTACCATTCTTCTGACTAAGATGACTCTTACCTCTTGTCCACCTTCTTCTTTCAATAATTCACTCCATCTTCCCTTTCTCTTTATGTCATTCGATGTTCTCTTCAAGTCATCCACTACCTCCATTATAACCTCTGCTACATTTCTCCCCAGGTTCATTTTCTTCTTGCCTTAGTCCCAAGAGTTCAATATTTATTGCTATTGATATCCTTCAACCTTCCTACGCTGCGCCACAATTTCCTTTCTTAGTATCACTAGATTTTTCTTTCCAACTTTTATCCTTTTCTTACTCTTTAAGCTTTCCATTTCTAGTATCACACTTCCCCCCTTCTTTCATTTGTTTTTTATAATTATTTCTATGAAACCCTGACACTTAAGGAGTTTCCTTCTTAGGGTTTTGAATATTCACGAAATGACATTTCCCCTAAAGTCTCATCCTAACAAGAAGGGATCATTAGGGGGATCTTAAAGCTCCCCTAATTTTAAAACATCATAAGACTATCTCCAAGATATAGACATAGAAGAAATTTGTAATGGATCGATCATAATCACTAAAGTTGGATTATCGTCCTCCAAATTCACATCAAAGAAAAACAATAGTTGCGCTAAACATTGAGACATTGTAAAGAGTGGATAAGAAGTGGGAATCCACTTTGATTAGCTTCTTTATGGAAAAGAGGCTAACATTCCTAGCTATAAATGCATGGGCTCATATATAGTGGAAACACATAGATCTTTTAGAGGTTTTGTTTAATGATGAGAACCTTTTGTCTCAGAAAGTGCTTGAATCAGATTTATGGAATTATCAATTTAGACCACTCTTTCTTCAAACCTCGAAACTTTGTACCAAACTCCTCAACCTTATGTAAAAGGAAATTCCTATATGATTGAATATTCATTAGGTCCCACTTGAGTATTAGATCACAAAAGGCTTAAGTCATTTAGCCAACTTTATTAAGAAACTTCTATGTATTATTGAACCAACTGTTACAATTAAAAGGGTAGTATTTTTTGAAAATTAAAAGATTTATATTATTAGACCAAGTTATATCATTAAAATTAAAGCAAGGCATATAGTCTTAAAAATAGTTGCAAAATAGTTGACACTTAAATTTGTATAAGCTGCCATTATAATACATTATTTCAGTCCTCAAAGAGATTACAACCAATAGTAGTTTTAAAACATGAGTAATGTCCATATTAAATATTCCATTTTTCTTTAAATTTCTTTAATACAACAAGTAAGAACCTCCAACCAACATTATTTTCCAAATCCATAAAACATTCTTTTGGATCACTATACTAACGTCCAAGCTCTTATTACAAAATACCATTAATTCCTTTCTCATTTGAGATTACAAATTAAGCATGGAAGAGAAATTTGGGTAATATTAGTCACATCCTTTCTTAAATTCTTAAGATTAGATGCCTATAGTACAACTTTGTCCTAAGTGGCTGCTTGACATTTAGACTCATATCTAGCTAGTATATCCTTTCATAATAAGCTCAAGTAAAAACTAACAAAGAATAAGTGAACAATTGTTTCATAGGAGTCCTAGCATAATCTATAGCCAAGATTCCTCAAAAAGCCCACAGAACCCCTCAAATCATCTATGGTTAAAAGGTCTCCCTCTCATTGCCATCTAGAGTGCAAAAGATTCCTTGGGAACTTGTTATTTGTTCTAGACCATATTGTACAAAGAGTCCTTAGGGTAAGATCTTCTAAATGATTCCATGATTTATTAGTGAACATCCTTAAGTGGTTTTTAGCCAAACTACTTTATCCTCTTTATTTGTTTGATAAATGTGTTCGAAAATAACTTTGCATTACCTCATGAACTCTTTTGTTATAAAGCCAATTCCTTTTGTTGATTAGAATAAAAAAATCTAGATATTGTTTGCTTTGGGTTGCCCCTCAGACCAAGCCCCTCACGGTTTTGCTTTTTTCACCCCTAGAAAAATGCGTTTGTAGGGAAGAAGTACCCATATCCTTATAAGGCGCATTACGTTCTCCTCTCTAGCTGATATGGGATCCCACAATTGGCTCGAGGGTAACCCAAAGTAGACAATATCTGTGGGTAGGTGATATGGGCTGTTACAAATACATTATGTTTTAACTCTTTTATTTAATGCAATTGTTTTGGATTGATCTATTGTGATTGAACTATGTGTTTAACATTTTTTCTAATAGGTCCTAAATATTAGTTCATAATCTAATTATATAACATAGAGACTAAGAAATCCCATGTACTAATAGATCTACCGTAATTGAAGAGAGTTTATTGTAAACCTAAAAATAGGTAAATCCTCTAAATTAGTGTCAAACCTAATAGTATAATTCACAAATCGGTAAAGCAATCTTAGAAATTTTATATGAGATCCCACACCGGTTGGAGAGGAGAACAAAGTATGCCTTATAAGCGTATGGATACCTCTCTACCACATACACGTTTTTGCCTAAGGGTGGGAAGAACAAAACCTTGAGGGGTTTAGCCTCAGGAGCAACCCAAAGCGGACAATATTTGTGGGTAAGTAGTTTGGGTTGTTACAAATGGTATCAGAGCTAGTACTCGAACTGTTATGCCAATTAGGCTAGGCCTTAAAGAGGGTTAGGCCCTAAGGGGGTGGATAGTGTGAGATTCCACATCGGTTAGAGAAGAGAACGAAGTTTGCCTTATAAGGTTTTGGATACCTCTCCCTCAAAGAAACATTTTCCTAAGGGTGGGAAGAGCAAAACTATGAGGGTCTTTACCCTAGGGGCAACCCAAAGTGGACAATATCTATAGGCAGGTGGTTTAGGTTGTTACACTTTAACCTGAGTCATTAGGTTGATAACCCTAAGATTAGTTGTTAATAGTCTCAAGTGAGTTATTAGCATACAATAGAAATTTCCACGGTCCAATAATCAGTAGAACAATTGCATTATAAAAGGTTAATTATCTAATGGTTTTAGGGGGATTCATTACCTAGGCACTAATTCTTGATATTAATTATTTTCTAAGTGATTTTCTTTGTTCTCTTATCATTATTTTTTCCTACTTATTTTAATTGTTTAAGTTTTATTTTCCTTATTAAAACCAAAACCAATTTTGTAGACTAGATAATTGGATAACAGTAATTACTAGTATTCATTATCTTCATGGGATTCGACCCATACTGGCCTATTCTAGCTACAACTACACCATACACTTACAGTAAAATTAATATTGGTATAGAAATAAACCAATCAGTTAGGTTTTCTTTTTAATTTAGGAAATATGTGAGAAGGTAAGGGTCAGTGAATCCAAAATGAAAACACCTCATAATTAAGGGTCAAAGTCATTTGTAGTTCTTTAATATAAATATATAAGTTTTACGTTTGCAAGTTATACCTCAATCAATAAACATTAAAACATTTGTTGTTCCTTTTTTTTTCATATAATAGAGTGAGAAGGAATTACATGGATAATAGTGTGACAGGATCACATTATATAAAGTAACTCACTGTAAGGAAGGTAAAGGATGGGTGAAGTTAATACTTTTTACTTAGATTATAGAATGATTGAAGTTCTAACTAATAAGTGATTATATTGTGAACGGTAAACTGATAAGTGATTATGTTGTGAATGGTAAAATTATATGGTGTTTGCTTTAATCAGAACCAAAACTTAGTGTATCAATACTCTAACGATATTTTTATTTGATTTTAACTTTTTGATGATTACATGTTCATAGAATTAGATAACACTAGGAATTCATTTGGTTATGCTCAAATGTTTTTATAATCTGAGTATCATCATTAATATGTCAGACATATTCAAATTTGTGAAGTGATCTCTTCTTCTTTTTTTTGTCTATAATAATTACTCAAGTTGCAATTAATATCTTGTATATGAATAAAGGATCATCCTTTAATGTTATATTACTTTTCTTATATAGTTTTACTTTATATATATAATGCTCGATATTTAGAATTAATAATATTTCTCCACAATTTAATTTTATAATATTGACAAAATAATTAGCAATAAAAAATGTTGATACATTATATACAAAATGTATTGCTCAATATTATAAACAAAAAATGTAACAAATAACATGTTGTTACATTATTAAAAATATATCAAATAACATGTCTCTACATATTAGAAATGTAGAAAATAATATATCACTATATTATGAAAAATGTAGCAAATAACATATTGTTATGTTACAAAAATTGTAGCTAATATAGCTACGAAGGATAAAAATGTAACCAAAACTATTAACTACATTTTATTTTTATTGCCAATCATTTGGTGCCAAATTTTTTCCCACTAATGTCAGCAGATAAGTGGTTTTTAGTTATATTTTTATAGTGCTTTAATTACAGAAACTTTCGTAGCTAATACTTTTTTTCTACACAATTTCTAGAAACATCGCCTATAATTTTTAGCTATGAGAAATTGGCACCTCTTTATACAATGAAGTAGAAACATCACAAATAACTATAGGCAATGTTTTACGAATAATTGACTACATTTTTTCAAAGCCTATTATCTACTTTATTATAGTGGTTATCACCTCTATTAGTCGTTTCATTATTAATGATTACTTGTTTTTCCCATCATATGGTAGTGGTTGTTGCCTAGACCGTCTATAATCTATTGAAGCTATTTTCATAAGTTGTCTTATCGCCATTATCTGTTGGATCTTTTACCAATGGTAGCACCAAAAACATTACTATACCAAGCCACGTCATCTTTTCTGATCATCTACCATCACCAAGAGCTACCTTCTAACTAGTATAGTCATTGGCAAAAGGAGTAGTATGAATCACCGTAAAATCAAAGAGACACAACTACCATCTCTACTTCTATAAGTTGACTCATATGTTCAACTCTAATAACCAACCATCGTTGTTGCACAACTATAACAACTTCCCATCAAACAACAACATCCATAAAATCAACAACAATTGCAAAAGGCTTTTGTGATATTAAGGTTTTACTCTTTATTAGCATAATAGGTGTATACCTATTTTGAACTCAGATGGTTGGAGTATAGGGTTGCATTTGAAGGATATCAATATGAAACTTTTAGATTTAAAAAAAGTTAATCAAAACATAATCTAACTTTAGTAATTAGTGCTTGCAATAATTGTGCAGTTAGTTCAAATTATTGATAAATAAGAATTAAACACAAAATACAATTATAAAAATTAATGTTGGCTTCGATACAATTATTAAGAAATCAAAAAGAGATCTAATCTCGCTTATAGTAAACAAAGACATAAAGCTTTTACATTCAATTTTTGAAAGCAAGGATCACTTTAATATTTAATTTGATTAATGCATAAAACATAATAAAGCATTAATCTCATATTTGTACCTTATTGTGAAGTTTGATCATTTTTTGTGTAACTCCTTTAGAACCGATTTCTAAAACAATTTTGTCGCTACTACTATAGATGCATAAGCATTTAGCCTCTAATGGTATCCATATGAACATGCTTAGAGAACTTTATAATTGGTGTAAGGGATATTGTCTCTCTAGTCTTCAACATTAGTATCGTCGAGATGTAGAGCTCAAAGCACTTGAGTTTTCACCTTTTAGCTCCGTTGATTTGTTATTTTGGCTGAGTCTCTCTTCCTTTTACCCTTGTAACTCTAAAAATCTGCCATCCTCTTCCTCCATCCTCTTTCTTGCTCCTTCTATCTAGGGGCATTGTTGTCTTTTCCTCCACTAACCTTTTTCGTGCCCTCTTCTAATTACCATTTCTAAACCAACCTTTACTGCTCCAGCTCCTACTTTGCTGTTACCATACCTAAACTAGTAAACATGAATGAACTAACAACTCCCAATATTTCTGAATTTCCCCCTTTACCCTTATGTTTTTCACCATCTTCCTTATCTAAACCCCCGTGATCCGCCACAAGCTAACCTAAATCCAAACGTAAACATCCACTCCCCTTCATCCTCCTCCTTAATTAAATCTCCTGCAATCCTAGGCCCTTCTTTCCTTGCTCCCAACATCATGAAGCATGTATCTCCCTCATATTCACCCTCAAATCCTCCCAAACCAGTCAAAATAGCAAATGAGATCCAGAACTATGCAAAAAGAGGAAAACCTGGAAATAGGTGGTAGGGAAAAACTCTAAATATTCTCTTTTCTATAGTCCCCCGGTCGAAATAGATGGAAAGGTCATGGTGGCCCCAAGGCTTGCATCTTGTATGAGGGTGCAAAAACATTGAAAGTAGCGTTCATAAGTTTCTTCATAGATAAACACCCTCCTTTTCTGTAATACAAGCATGGGTTCGAAGAAATTCGAAAGGAAAGATGTAATGTTAACTGAAAATGATAACATTATTATTACCTTTAGTGAAAAAGTAGAGGCTCTAAAAGTTATTGATGGAGGACCATGGCACTTTCACAGCTTCCTTTGTTCCTCTAGAATTGGCAATCTAGTATGGAATCAGAAAAAAATATAGTAAAGAACATTCCACCATGGGTGAACATCCACAATATTACATTGGAATATTAGACCACTAAAAACCTAAGCTTGTTAGCTAGCTACTTGGGAAAACTAATATTTATGAATGAGAATACAAAATTGAGGAAACAGGTTAGCTGTGCTAGATTGTGTGTGAGTATGGATGATATGTGTTTAATTGTTGATATTTTTAATTATTTATACTTAGCGATTAATGATACGAAAATTCTTAAGATACTTATTTTAATTTATATAAGATTTTCGGTACAAATTGGAAGCAAATAAATTAAAGTGAGTCAAAAGTACTACATTTGGGTTATTTTCTGAAGATCAATTTTTACTTGTCTTTATGAAGCAAGAAGAAAAAACTTAAAAGACAAGAAAAATGGAAAACAAAGAAGAAGAAAAATTTAAAAGCAAGTAGCTGAAAAATTAGCCCAAAAATGACAATGCCATATGCAGAAAGCGCAGGACAGCAAGGAAGAAAACGTTAACATGTATGCGTGCATATTGCGTTTAATGCAGGCAGAAAACATATGCGTTTAACGCATATGTAGTCTGCGTTTCATGCCTCAAAAGTGGCATGAACAGAACCTAGCTTATAAAATTGTCCCATCAAATGCACAGTAGCAGGGAAGCAATGTGTGTGAGTTGTGTGCAAAAACGTTGTGTACAATGCAGAAACGTTGCACTATGCGCAGCGTGTGTGAGTGTTTTATTAAGAAATGCTACAAGACTCAACAAGGCAGCAGGCAGGATCGGAAGGCAGCAGATGAGATGCAGGCATGAAGGTTTCAGCTTGGACACAGGCGTGACGATTGCAGCTTATGGTTGGAGGCACAAAAGGAGAGACCTAATGTAGCATGGTCACATAAGAAGAGGAGCGTAGAAGGTTTTAATTGAGGGGATGCTTTATTCGTCCCATCAGCTAAAATGAATCAACAGTGAATGAGACCTAAATGCATTAAATTATCATATCATGAACAGTGGTTTGGTTGGACTGAAATAAATTAAGGGTTAATTAAGGGGTTTCGGCTAGGGATTAAAAGGGGCTAGGAAAGACCCATGAAGGGCTAGGCATCCCGATGCCGATTCGGAGCTGACATTGACGCTGATCACCTGGGTTGAATAATTTTTTTAATTATTTTTTTGTTTCTTTCACTCAATAGGAATTGATTGTGTTATCATATTTTACTTGATTTGTGTATTGTGTATGGATAATCGAATTTTTGTTATTGTTCAGTTATTTGTGTATGAACCTGTTGGGTATTGTGAATTGATGATTTTAATGTGTTCATTGAATCGTAAATTACAAACCCATTCCTAGAATTTCGATATAATCCGCAATTGTTATGTTGAAATTTATGTGTAGCGACTAATGATTAGTAATCATTAGGAATAACATGATCTAGGTTAAATGACGCATCGTATGTGGTTATTGCCTTGATTAATCGATTTTCCTAATTCGTAATGCTACTGCTTAATTAAATCTAGAGATCGTATCCTAGGTTGTTCGGTAGTTAGGTTTAATTAACGATCGTATCTTGATTAAACAAAACAAAAGGAAAAAACTCGTGTTAATTTTTAACCCACGATTAATAGTTGCTTGGAGAGGTTAAAGAACAACAAATTAATGAAATATGCTTAATTAAGGTGTAGGCTGAGATTGAACCAAAGAATCGGGTCCCTACTGAATTCCCCACTTTTATCATTTTTTGCTTGTTTTCTTTAATTTGTTTTTATTAGTTAGTTTTATTTTATTTTCTTCTTTAAAAATCCAAAACCCCTTTTTTCCTAAACACCGGTTAATTTCATTCCATAAACTTTACACACACTCTCTATGGGATCGACTAGACTTGCAGCTGCTATAGTAGTAGTCTAGTTATTTTATTTTATCTAGCATAACGATGCACGGTCAAATTTTGGCGTCGTTGTCAGGGAGTGTGATGTTTTAGTTTTTTTTTATGAGTTAATTGGTGTTTTGTATATATTTGTTTGTAATTGATTTCTTTCCTGTTATTTTGTGATTTGTTCATGTTTTTGTTTCTTGTTTTAAAAAAGATTTTATGAACAGAAGTAATTTCTTTTATAACTCGTATTCTCAATCCTATAACAATTTTTGGACTGATCAACCTAACTTTTGTTATGAATGGAATAATCATCAGAATTACTTCCATGATAGTTTCCAGGATACAAAACAATTCTCGTACAAACCAGAAGCTTCCTATCATGACTCTGGTCCACCTTTGTAAGAGTTAATTTTGCAATTGTAGGAGAATACTTTACAATTCCAGAAGGATAGAGGGCAAGTTCAAAAAAACACATGGTCTAATGCCCAAGATTCGGAGAACCAACATGATTCAGTTGCATCTTTAGAAGAATTTGTTAGCAATATTACTGCTAACTATTTACAATCTCTACAAGATATGAAGCAATTACAATAAAATATGCAGCAGGAATTGTAAGAATTTCGACAAGAAACAAAATCAAGCCAACAGAGGATGGAACACCTAATAGGTCAGATGGCAATAAATCTTGATTGCCTAGAATCACAAAGCGAAGAGGAGCATTCGTTTCAACCCAAGGTGTACCCAATGGACGTTTGTGCGGAAGCATTGCAAAGTGATTAGGAGCTTGAGAATTTTGAGGTCAACTCTCAACGAATTGTTTGTGCTGAAGAAGTTGAGAATGAGCTCGAAGCTAAAAAGGACACATCTTTTAGCTCGAAAGTAAGTACTGAGTATATGATTACTTTTAAAACTAACTCTTTACCTTTACATAATAGATTGAAGAAATTAAATGAAGAAAAAAAGATAAAGAGATGTTCGAAATATTTTCGAAATATATGGACTCAGTCGGAATTGAGAGTCTGAGGATAGGGAAGACGCTAAATGAGGGTGATGATCAACTAAGACCCTATTCGGAACTACCTCACGTGGAGGAGCCGCATGAGACACCTGAAGATCACAATTTCATCATGTGAGGAGGAAACAAGGAGTCGAGCCAGCGACCCTAAACTAAGGCACTTCTTTTTAGGCAACCTAAAGGAAGTAAATTTCTTTTCCTTTACATTTCTGCATTATCTTTTTATATGCATGTGTGTTTTTGAATTTTTTTGTTTTACTTGTTTTTAATTTTCAGTCAAAATGAGAGAAAGAATAAAACAAATGAAACAAACATTTTCTCGTTTTCTATTGCTTCTGGGACTGTATAATCATTATTAGAGTGTGAATTGACTTAAAATTTCATAGCAACTTTAGCATGGACTTTTACTCTTGTGATTGGTCGATATGCATTGTCTTTAGAAGAGTAGTAAGTAATAGTAGACAAAGCTGGTGAGATTTTGAGCCTTATTTGACTGACATATCTATATCAGTCCCATTGTCTCTTGATAATGTGTGACCTTTATGACATATACATCCCGATTTTGCACTGAATTCCAATTCGAGATTACGTTTTTATCACATGCATTAACATGGATATGATTAGGCCTTCTTTGTTTTTCATAAACTACGTTGGCCAAATAACCTATGCTATTGACATAATTTTTCCCTTGATAAAACCCTTTGAGCTTTAACCTTTCTTTTTGTATAAACCACATTTTATGCTTTTAAACTTAACCAAATGTCCTACCTATGTCATAAAGCTAGTGGAACATTTGTGATTGTTGAGTTTATGGATGTACAAAATTATAAGTGTGGGGTGTACATATGTGAGGGTTGGTTATAATATTGGGAGATTATTTTATGTCTTATCATTGAAATTCCCATGTTGATGCAGTTTATTTTAATTTTTATAAGGAAAAGAAAGAAAAATAAAAAAAAGGGAAGAGAAAAGAAAATAGAAAAAAAAGAAAGAAAGAAGAAAAAGAGAAAAAAAGAATGAAAAATATGATTACAATAAATGTATCAAGGAGGAATTGCATATATGTTGAAAAGTTATTTATAGTTTATGCATCTTCCTAGAGTTGTTATGCTTGTGTTATTTGAGCATGTTGAATATGAGATAGAGGTTGGCTTGGAAGGTTCACTCTTGTGATTTTATTAGCATAAATTGTATAAGTGGCTCCTTCGGATTGGTATATGCTTCATGTGGTTTGTGTGTGGGAGCTGAATGGGGTTGTGAAATATAAATGCTGCATTTGTCATAGCTGACGGTACCTAGTTTTTTATGAGTGTTGCTTTGTTTCACTAGCTTTGATGACTTTCATGCTACTTAACCTAAATATATCTCACTTTATCTTTGCCCACATTACAACCCTAAAAAGTCCTTTGATTCATGATTTTGCATGTGAATGTTAGTGGTGGAGAAATAAAATGATATGTAAAGTTGTGGATTGCCATGATCATGAATGGTGTTGAGTGTACCCTTTGATATATTTTCGTTAAACACATTTTCCGGGTCTACAATCACTCATCTGTGGTTGTGATTGTATATTCTTAGAAAATATAGGAATTGAGTAAATGTTTCGAGTCTTTGAGCTTAATTTGGATGTTTTGCACGAGGGAAATTGATATGTGTTTAATTGTTGAAATTTTTAGTTATTTACACTTTGCGATTAATGATACAAAAATGCTTAAGATGCTCACTTTAATTTATATATGTTTTTAGGTACAAATTGGAAGCAAATAAATTAAAGTGAGTCGAAAATACTACATTTGGGTTATTTTCTAAAAATCAATTTTTACTTTTCTTCATGAAACAAAAAGAAAAAAATTAAAAGACAAGAAAAATGAAACACAAAGAAGAAGAAAATTTTAAAAGAAAGTAGGTAAAAAATTAGCCCAAGAAAGACGGTGCCATATGCAGAAAATGCACGACAGCAAGGAAGAAAACATTGGCATGTATGTGTGCATATTGTGTTTAATGTAGGCAGAAAACATATGCATTTAATGCAGACGTAATCTGCATTTCATGCCTCAGAAGTGGCGTGAACAGAAGGCATGGGAAAAGAACCTAGCTTATAAAATCGTCCCATCAAACTTACAGTAGTAAAGGAGCAGCGTGTGTGAGTTGTGTGCAAAAACGTTGCACACAACATAGAAATGTTATGCTGTGTGCAGCGTGTGCGAGTGTTTTATTAAGAAAATGCTACTAGACTCAACAAGGTAGCAGGCGTGGGCGAAAGACAGCAGATGAGATGTAGGCATGAAGGCTTCAGCATGGACGCAGGCGTGACTGCTGCAGCTTATGGTTGGAGGTACAGAAGGAGTGACCCAACGCAGCATGGTCGCATAAGAAGAGAAGCGCAGAAGACAAGTAGGAGTGGTTTGAGTAGTCAAAGCTCTTCACTTAAGGCTCTCCCTTTCAGGAGGTCTTGAGTTCGAGTCACGCCAGAGGAGGAGAAATAGGCAATATTCCTATTGATGATCCTCTAGCCCTCTGGGCAAAGCTCCTTGATCGGATTAATTACGGACGTCTCGCTTCCAGCGGCAGTGTGGGAGTTGGAGCTACTAGGGAACCTGGGGGCTGATGGGAACCTGATGCTGAGCAGAGGGAGGCCAGCTATCAATCATCAGCGGAACAATCAAGTATGTGAAGACTCCTTGTGCGCAGACGTGTACAGGCTCCGTAAGAACCTGAGGGATCTTGGGGTTCCAGGTTTACCCCCTCTAAGGCTCTTGGGGTGGGGTCTTAGGGGATTAGGATTAGTCCGGCTAAGCTGGGATACCTAATGTAATAGAAAAAAGAGAAGCGCAAAAGGTTTTAATTGAGGGTGACGTTTTGTTTGTCCCATCAGCTACAGTGAATCAACAGTGAACAAGACCCAAAAACTACCATATTAAATTGTCATATCATGAACAGTGGAATAGTTGGATGAAACAAATTAAGTGTTCATTAGGGAGATTCGACTAGGGATTAAAAGGGGCCAGAAAAGACCCATGAAGGCTGTAACATCCCGTCACCGATGGGATGGGTACAGTAGTGTGCATTCATGATTTGGAATGCTCATGCATTATTTAGCTTCTGTATATTTGATAATTGGTAATTACTGCACTAGCATATGAGAGTACATGCATGTATGACATATTCCCGATAGGATTGTGTAAATTGGGAATTTGGAGATAATAGTGTTGATCGAGCTTTAAAAATTTAATTGGAGTGAGAAATGAGATCTAGGAGTTCGAATTATGGAATTGGAGTGTATGATCATGAGTTTTATAATTTTGAACATTTTTAGGAATTTTTTAGGAATTTTTAGAGTAATAGGTCCGGACCGGAAAAATAATTTAATGATCGATTAATTGAATTTCCGATTCCGAAATTGATTGTCCAATGGCACAGAAAGATTAAAATTTTGATTTGAGGAATTAGGGTTTAGAGCCATTGAAATTCGGGAGAAATTAGAATAAGAAATTGGATTTAGGCTGTTCGGATTGGTCTAGTGGCAATTGGAGTTGCCAAACAATCCCTTAAGCTTTTAAAACATTTCATATATAAACCCTAAGCCTTTGAAATTTCTTCCACGATGATCCTTGATTTTTGAGAAAAGAAAGTTTGCTTCTCCTCCTTCATGATCTTCTTCTTGCTTCCTTCTTCCATTTTTCTTGCTAAGATTGCTTTCTTCTTCACCCTTAAACCCTTCCCTGAGCTTGGTGTTGAAGAAGTTGACGATGGGTTTGGAGTTGGTGTTTGCCGTGGGTGCTTGAGCTAGGGTTGGAGTGATTTGTGAAGATTTGAGGTTTAAATCAAGTAAGTCTTTATTCTTCTTGCTTTAGATAGTTTAATTTGTGGATTAAATTGAGTTATATTGATGATTGATTTGAATATTTGCATAATGGAAAATGTTAGGTTTTGGGTGATGATTTTCTTGCTTTTGGTGTTGATAATTTAGGGATAATGCTTATTTGATGGAATTGAGGTTAGGGATTAGTTGTTTGATGCATATTGAGTTGTTTTAGGAGTGTTTGAAAGAGGAAAATTGGATTGGGAAATTGCAGAAGTCGAAAAATCTGGAAAAAAATCTAGGTTTCGGGCGTTGCTGGGTTTGCACGCCGCGACGTGCGCGATGAACACGCCGCGGCGAGCAGATCAGCTTCCGCACGCCGCGACGAGCGTGGAACGCACGCCGCGGCGAGCGTGTGAGGCCACGCCGCGGTGCGCGCAACGTGTACGCCGCGACGTACGCGAGGTAGCTCGCCGCGATGAGAGATCAGACGCCGCGGCGAGGACGCCAATTTTCTGAAATTGTTTTTTTTAGGTTTTGGACTGAGGGTTTAGTACTATTCAATTGGTTCTCGATTTATTGTAATTTAGAGACTAAGGATTACGGGTTATTAGAATGGAAGTCATAAAATCAGTTTTGGGAAGATTTCGGATTTGTGTCGGGAATGTCATAAACATGTCATGTACACAATTGATTCGTTTCATGTGCATAATTGACTTCGGTAAATTGAATAATTAGTAATGTACGTATATTCTGATTGATATAGAGGCACAAGTGGAGCGTCGATCCTCCGACGTAGCTGAGACTTCCCGACATTAGCGCGGAAGTTACAGGTGAGTAACCTAGTTGGTTCCTCGATCCTTGTGTGCTTAATTTCGTGCTTATGCCATGTGGAAGAAATGGAGGGCTTTGTGTTTGATTGTGATTGGGTTCGGACTGCAGGTGTTCGAAGTATCGGAAAATTGTTATTGAAGTGCATACGTGTGAAATTAAATTTGAATTGGGCATGTGTTAAATTGCAATTGGAACATGTGCATCTCATGCATAAAAGTATGATCAGATAAAGACAGTTGTGACCGGAGCAGCCAATGTA